>JAXQQM020090135.1:0-36924 GCA_034641835.2 Pinus albicaulis
GAAATCGCCCAATAACCTTCAATTTTGAAAGAGAATTTTTTTAATTTTATGTGTTGGGAAATTTTTTTTTATTTTTATTAAGGTTTAATTATTAAATTAAATTATATATTTAATAATATTTTATATGGTTTTAATTAATCATAATTATATTGTTTTATATATATTCTAATTAAATTTAAAAAAAACCTTATTTAAAATAAATACCACACATAATTATTAAAATAAATATATGTTACAACCCAATATGCAAAGTTTTAAAACCCAAATCTAAATTTCAACGTGTGATATTATGTTGGGACACGAAATGTCAAATGGTATGGCATAACGTATGGTTTAAAGTAAAGCCACGTGGGTTTAAAGCACGTGCTGTGAAGTGGAGCGGATGTTGTTCAAACGAAATTTCATTGCGTTTCAAAATTTTATTGCACGCGGCAGGATTTGAACCCGGGTGGGCGCGGTCAAAGCCTGACGGCCCAACCATCGGGCCAACCGTGGTGGTTATTAAACCATATGCGCACGAAATTTTATTTAAAGTTGAATGTGTATGGGCGGCGCGCATAACCTTTGGACGTGGTCACATTATATGCCGGAAGGTGCAGAAAACTTCAGTTTTTTCAACCGATTTTCGAATGGTCATGGTCACGTGGCCCTACTTCTTAGCACCACGACTTGGCGGAGCTTATGGCGGAGTCCGCCTATTTTTGTGCCGACCCCAAATATAGCGGACTTATCTGGAGTGGCTCCACATTTAGTGGAGTTTTTCAAGGTGACACTGGGCAAACTTCAGTTAGTTATAACTTTGGCTAGGAAAGGCCTTTTGAAGCGATTTTTTTTTTGATTTGGGGGTATTGAAGCATTCTGGAGCTGTTGGGACAGGTTGTAGAGCCATCAGGGCACTCTATCAGTGATTTTATCAGCGATTTTGCTTGTGGAGCCACCAGGGCTTGGTGAAAGATCAGCTGTATTGGACTATACTCATCCATTTGAGGTGAATGAATAGTCGATTTTTACTGTTTTTCAGTCTTCTGTTTCTGAATTTGCAGCTATTTTAGCCTTTTGAGGCTTCCTTCACAGTGTAATACTTATTTTGAGCATTAATGAAAGAGGGAAAAGCCTATTTGGAGGCTTTTGGACCCAATAGAGGTAGCCCAAGAGAGGGGTGAATTGCTTAAAGAAATGCTTATTGTTATGCTGTGTATTTTTTGCTGTTATATTCCAGATTTTACTACATTAAACAATAGCTTTTAATAAGTCCACTTTCCACAATGAGACTTATACAGTGATCAAAACTCATTTGCTTCACTTCAAACCGCATTACTTCCATTGCAGAAAACTTGAACTTGCTTATTCACACATAAAATTTGGTTAATGAATACTTTGCAAACATAAACAAATACTTTCATCGCCAGATCGATTTAGTGTTTACCTTATATTTCTTTAGGCAGAGCTAGTAAGAGGGCCAGAAGCTTCTAGTTTCATCCTTTCTAGTAAAGGTGAAATAACTAGTAAAAGCCCCTACTGTCTATCTCTGTATAAGAAATATTTTGTTCACACATTTCAGATCAGATTGGTATCAGAGCTCTAGGTTTTGCTTAAGAGTTTGTGAAATTTGTGCAAGAAGATTGTGTTATTCTGCAAAATTTGATGCTTACTAGGCTGAAATTGAAAAGAGGGGAAGGTCAATTGGTGAGAGAACAAGATAATCCTCAACCAAGGAGGGCTAGGGTGCCATTATCTCCACCTTCCATTTCATCCTCATTAGCCTTAGAATCAGCCACAAACATGTCTTCCAGAGAAGGAGAAGTACATGAGGAAATGGATCCCAAGGAAGAAGAAAGAGTCTTTAGAAAAGCTTTCTTGGACATGACTAAGATGGTTAGGATCCTATACCAGGAGAGAAATGATAGGATTGTTGGAGAAGGGTCTAGAAACCAAAGAGAAGAAGGAGATTCTTCAGGAGGGAAGAAAGACAAGGATGAGTCTAAGAAAGGGAATGGAGGAAATGGTGATCCTTCATCTCCATCGTCATCCTCTTCCTCCACTTCATCCTCTTCAACTTCTGTTAATCAGTCACACAAAACAAAAACATATCTTAAAAATCCTTTGTTAAAGCTTGATGTGAAGTTTGAGTTGTCGATGTTTAATGGTGATGTGAATGCATAAAAATTGGATAACTGGATTAGACAGCTGGAAGTCTATCTAAGAATTCAGAATTTGCATGATGATGACACAAAAATCCAATTAGCCTCATTGAGAATGGATGGAGCAGCTTTGGTTTGGTGGGAAGCCAAGACCAAGGAGGAAATTAAAAAGCATGGTAAGATAACTCTAACTTGGAATGAGTTTATTACTGCTATTAAGAAACAGTTTTATCCTCTTGCTCATATTCAGAAAGCAATCATGAATTGGAAAAATTTTAGGCAACTTAAGGGTCAAAATGTGCAAGATTATACCCAAGATTTTAGAAGGAGAGCACTTCTACTTGGAGTAGACTTACAAAGTCAAGACACCTTGTTGAAATACATAGGAGGTTTGCACAATTATCTGCAACATACTATTCTAATGTTCAATCCTACCAGCTTAGATGAAGTCTGTGTGCAAGCTACACATTTAGAAGCTAGAGGAAAGAATACTTTTGATGAGGATAGTAATTTCAAAAACAAAGGAAAGAAGAGAGTTGCAAATTCAAGAAAAGAGAAAGGAAAGTTCTTTTGCAAGAACTGTTCAAAGACAAGTCATGATGAAGATCATTGTTGGAAGCTTCATCCTGAATTGAAACCAGAAAAATACAAGAACAAAAACAAGACCAAAGAAAAGGAGAAAATTGTAGCAACAGTTGAGCCAGACTTAGGGTCAGACTCAGGAGATGAGACAAAAAGCATAGCCATGGTTTTAAAGAACATTAAGGGGAAAGAAGTGGTGCAAGACACAACTCCCAGTTCTAGCTCTTTGAATTGTCACAAAGATACTCATGAAGAAAAGAAGAGGATAGAGCTCTTCCATGTGAGGGTAATTTCAAAACATACAAAAATTGACACACTATTTGACAGTGGGTCACAAGCGAATCTTATATCTGAAGACTTGGTCAAGCAGCTTAAACTTGAGACCATTCCACATCCGAAGCCTTATCCACTTGGATGGATATGCAAGGATGCCAATTTGCAAGTCTCAAGGAAGTGCATATTGCGCTTTGCAATAACTGCACATTTTATTGACACAGTGGAACTTGATGTGGTGCCGCTTGATATCTCAGGTATTGTTTTGGGAAGTCCTTATTTATTTGACAGGAAGGCCATCTTTCATCGCCATGAAAACAAGTATCACTTGTTCAAAGATGGTAAAGAGTACATTGTGAGAGCTTACAAGAAGAAGCTGGAATCTTCTTTACTCCATGCAAGTCAATTGAAAAGACTGGTTAATGCAAGTCAAAGTCTAACTTTGTTAATGTTGAAACGACCAGATTTTGAGCATTCGCCTTTTTATGATGTTGCTAATGATTTGTCTCAGTTTGATAACAATTTGTCTTTGAAAGAAGATGATGTTATGTTGCGCAAATTACCTTTTGGGTCAGCCAATGCAGAGAATGAAGTGTCAAAGCAAAGCAGTGCAAGCAAGAAGGACACCCAATTCAGCATGGGAAAAAGTTGGTTTCAGAATGGTAGAATTCGCCATGGGAACAGTTTGCAAGGTGAAAGTTATTTTAAGTCTTCTGGGAAGTTTGATCAGTGTAGAAAAATTTTGTTTTCTGCAGATTACAATTATTGTTCTGCAAATTTTAATCATTTGCATCATGACTCCGTCAATCTTAGCAATGGTCGATCAGTTGATTCCAGAGACAAATTATCATTTTCTCAAAAGCTCCATTTGATGAAATCGGGTAGATTTCAGTTATTCAAGGGTGGAAGAGTGGAGAATCAGTCTCCACATCATTAGTTTCAGTAATCAGAGAGCTTTTGGGGTCCAAAGCTCCCCCATTTGGGGAGGTGTGATCGTGGAGATCAAGTCTCTTGTAGAAAAATGCTCAAAATGAAGTTGCCTAATTGGTCCAAACCGATTGACCGGAAAGAGCTTGGAAAAACGATCCTATAGCCGTGAATGACACTCAACCAAGCATCATGGAGGAGATAGTCAGATTTTGAAATCGCCCAATAACCTCTCAATTTTGAAAGAGAATTTTAATTTTATGTGCTGGGAAATTTTCTTTATTTTTATTAAGGTTTAATTATTAAATTAAATTATATATTTAATAAAATTTTATATGGTTTTAATTAATCATAATTTATTGTTTTATATATATTTTAATTAAATTAAAAAAAACCTTATTAAAAATAAATACCAATATATAAAATAAATATATGTTAAAACCCACAGGCAAAGTTTAAAACCCAACAATTTCAACGGTGATATTATGTTGGCACATCAAATGTCAAATGGTATGGCATAACGTATGGTTTAAAGTAAAGCCACGTGGGTTTAAAGCACGTGTTGTGGAGTGGAGCGATGTTGTTCAAACGAAATTTATCAAGGCTTTCAAAAATTTTATTGCACGCAGGCAGATTTGAACCTGGGCGGGCCAGTTCTGGCGCCCAACCGTCGGCCAACCGTGGTGGTTATTAAACCATATGCTGACGAAATTTTATTTAAAGTTGAATGTATGGGCGGCGTGCATAACCTTTGGACGTGGTCACATTATATGACGGAAGGTGCGGAAAACTTCGCTTTTTCAATCGATTTTCGAACGGTCATGGTCACATGGCCCTACTCTGGGGCACCACGCACTTACGGGAGCTTATGCATGAGTCCGCCATTTTGGTGTCGACCCTTAAATATAAGGTAATTAATTGAGTTTACGTCTCCACATTTAGTGGAGCTTTTTCATGAGACTTAGGCAAACTTCGCTTAGTTATAACTTTGGCTAGGAAAGGCCTTTGAGCGATTTTTTTTGATTTAAGAAGCATTTTGCAAAATGTTAAATGTGCTGCAGAGCTATCGTGGCACCTCATCGCTGGGATTTTATCGATTTTGCTTGTGGAGCCACCAGGGCTTGGTGAAAGATTAGCCGAGCTGGACTATACTCATCCATTTGAGGTGAATGAATAATGATTTAATGCTTTCAGTCCTCTCGTTTAATTTGCAAATTATTTTAGCTTTTTGAGGCTTTCTTCACAGTGTAATACTTATTTGAGCATTAATTAAAGAGGGAAAAGCCTATTTGGGAGGCTTTTGGACCCACAGAGGTGAGCCTGAGGTGAATTGCTTAAACAAATGCTTATTTGTTATGTCAGGTATTTTGTTTATATTCAGATTTACTACATTAAATCAATAACTTTTAATAGCAGCCCACTTTCCACAATGAGACTTATACAGTTGATCAAAACTCATTTGCTTCACTTCAAACCACATTACCTATCAGTAAAACTTGAACTTGCTTATTCACACATAAAATTTGGTTAATGAATACTTTGCAAAAATAAACAAATATACTTTCATCGTCAGATCGATGCAGGTTTACCTTATATTTCTTTAGGCAGAGGCGTAAGAGGGCCGGGGAGCCTGCTTCATCCTTTCTAGTAAAGGTGAAATAACCAAGAAAAAGCCCCTACTATCTATCTTCAGATAAGAAATATTTTGTTCACACATTTCGCATCGGGCCTAACTTAGGGAAATTAAAATAAAGTGAATTAATTTACACATGTGATGAAATGTTCTAAGTGACTTTGGATCAAGCTTTCTTTAATCTCAAATTGCCGATTAGAAATTAGATTACTTCGACTCATTGGTTTTCCAATGAGAAAATTATAAAGGAAAGGTCAGGGTCAGCTTGAGGACACACAACAACGGTGCACCAAGCCAAGTCGACTGGGTGGGGTTTGCCGAGACTCAAGTGAGTTTGGTGCAAGAGGGACAAGAGGTCACAAGGGATGATTCGATCCAAGGTCGAGAATAAGGCTGGCATGTGGAGGCAACATCATCATTGTAAGGCAATACAAGCAGAGAGGCCATTAGAGGAGGAGTGTTCTCAGCCCAAGCCGACGCGCAGGCCACGCAGAGGGTGACGCAGACCTTCGGGTGACGCAGAGGCCTTTAGGAGGACGCAGGGCACGGCAGGGCCGTGCAAGAGGCCGACAATAGAGGGGTCGACATAGCTTGAAGAGCCGTCGAGGGTTCCAAAGTGGGCTAGAAAAGGGCTCGTTATCTCGTCAATCCCGATTGAGGGTGTGATTCAAATGCATATTTTCTGCCTCCGAGTGATAAGGCACAACTGCTGGTATTTTCTCTCAGAGGGAAAATCGTTTCGGTGCCTACGTTGTATTTAGATTCACATACACAAAACCCTCTAGAGTCGCTTTCGCACCAAGCTCAAGATTGATTTTCTGGGGACATTTGTCCGAAAAATCGTGTCATTTTGTCATATGTGCGTGATGTTCAAGTAACATCTAGCTGTGTATAAGCCAAGTATTTGTGTTTACTTCGAAGTTTTTCGAATATTCGTTAAATAACTTGTGTAATAAATCACAGAGAAGTAAATCAATAGTTAGCAAGAGAGGGGTTTCTATAATAAGGATTCATAAATTTTCAATATAATTTCCAAATGATTTTTGGTTTGGAGAACTCATGTACTCTAGTCTCTATGGACAAAATTTCGTGGTAGAACACATCCGATGCTATAAACTAAGAGCACAACCCCATCTCTTAGGGATTTTCACCAAGCCACACCTTTTGGGGTTATGGGCTTTTCATTAACTCAGTGTGTGTGTGGGCGCATCAACACCTTTCTCGTAGATACCACAACACCTACTGAGCATTATTATTAGGAAAGGTCCTAAGATCTTGGTGAACCATAAGCATTATGCCAGAAAGGTGTGTGTCTCATATGTCCACTCTTAAATGATTAAACACAAAATAACTAACAAACTGATAGCAAAATACTCACACATGCTCTAGATAATATGGGTAAATGCTTAACATGCCTAATCAATGATTTTGGTTTGAGTAAAGGGTATATTTCTTGCTAAGGCCATGGGAAAGGAGTTCAAATGAATCAATAGTACCCACATCAAAGGGTACATAAAGGTTTTGGTGCTTTTGATTAAATGCCAATCCCATATGGCTTGCTGCTCTTGGATACCTGCTGCTCTTGATTAAATGTCCATCCCAAACAGTTATATGTAATTTAATTCAAGCAAAATGTTGCAATCCTACTAGTCCCGGGAATCTTGGAAATTGGGAATTTGGCTAAATTTTGAATGGGATAGAAATTTTGCTTTTTTCATATGAAGTTCAATGAGGCTGGAACTACTCATAGACATCCTAAAACAACTAATGGTAATGTTAAAAAATTAAGCAAAAGGATAAAAATGAAAGATAAAGGAAGTTTGACAACTAAAGGATACAAAAGAAAGATAAGGGAAATGTCAACTTTTAAACATTACAATTAATTGCATTTTTGTTCAAGCTATTAAAGTAAAAACTGAGTCAAACTAAATCAAAAATAGGTAGATTTAGTGTTGAAAATACATTGTACGAATGTTGGTACAAATTAAAAACGCATTTTTGACCATACAATAAAATTTCCACACGTGGGATGCATTTGTATGGCCAGAAAAGATGTTTCAAGGTTGTCCAACATATTTCCTATTTCTGTATGGAAAGCCCCGGTACGTCACCTAAGTGATGTTTCCTCCAACATATTATACAATTTAACTTATACATAACATTACAAAAGTAGTTATATAACCAATATTATTTAATATATATCTTATATAATAAGCAACTAACAATGTACATATAGTTTTACATATATATATATATATATATATATATATATATAATGTATTAGATTAATTGTCTTTTATATCTTTATAAATTACCAAACATTCATATATAGTTAGTTGAATGTACCATTTACTTCATTAAGAGTTTGTCTTCCTAGACGTAAGAAACAGATTAATGACCCAGACCTAGAGCGCATTATCTGCAGGGAGTGAAACCTGCTCCTTACGGACCACCAACTACACAATCTGTGTGATGCGTTTTCTTTGAATAATGGTGATGAGTCAGCTTTAGAATTCACAGATAGTGGACCAATGATATGTCCTCACTGCTGGTTTGACAATTGAGTTATGATAAGTTTTCCCACTGTTTAAATAAAAAAATATAGTTATATTTTTATATAAATTTTATTTTTAAAAATATAAAATATCTATTGTTTAAAATTTCATTTTCCTGCACATGGATGCTAGCTTTTCAAAAAATCTGATGGATCCAAATCTGAATCCTGGTAATAAACCCCATTATTAAAGCTGCAGGTCAGCCATGAATTCCAGCCTGTCCCTGTTACAAATGCACCATTATGGCCTTAGTAAAGTGAAGGCCGAGAAAAGCTGTATGTTTGTTAAGGTATATTATTTACCAGCTCAAATCTGAACGTATTTTTGTCGGTTACAGTTGTTGTAAACTATTTTTACTTTTTGAAAACCATATAAACTCCTTTGATTCTGAATACTTAACAAACTACGAATCCCAACGGACAGAATAAGTTATTTTAGAGTTTTCTAGATTTATTTATTCTATTATTTGGGTGCTTATTCCTTTTCTCATAACAAATTTAATTTAAGAGATAGAGTGCTCTATGGATGTCTGAAATTTTTTATCTTCACATCAGACATATTGTTCTCCTTGGTGAAAGTTTCTTTTCTGATCATATGGTTGTAAATTTTACATATCTGTCCACTGCCCGTCCTTATGGTCCTGTGCTATAAATGTTAGGCAAATTCCACATAACAAACTGGATGAACTGAGTACTAAATGTAGCTATTTTTATTTTACTATATTCAGAATTTATAGTTTAGCATAATCTGAGTGGGATCCACAGAGTTTAGAAGTTAAGATAATCTTTAACGGCGCCACCATTTGGATTGTATCTTGGCTAAAAGTCTGACCTTTTTACAAGTTGTCAAATTTATCGCTTTCCTCATACTTTGCTCAGGTAGAAAGTTTAAACAGCCTACTAATTGAAGATGTTGTGAGTTGCAGTTTTGTTGATTGTGGAGCTGTGCAAGCAGATGCTTTGACTGTTGATCGGCTTGCGTCCTTAGAGAAGGTGCTATTATTTTGCTTATGTCCTTTCGAGGGCTTGTTGTGAATAACAGATATTATCCTAAGCTTGGGTAGTTTTTTATATAAGTTTTAGAAAATAATAAGAATTAATATTATGCAAGGTAGAGAATCGAGATACACTGCGTTGGAAACATGCACGCAGATACATAATTATATATTTGGTGGACACTCTGTTATATTAAATTCTCTGATACTACTAGTATTATATTAATATGTTTACTGGAGCATTATTAATTTTAACTTGATTAATTTTAATAAAAGTGAATGTATGAAAACTAGAGATTGGATCGAAAAATACTCTTTAGTGCACCCTGTAGTTGATCTCTTTAATATATGAAGTTTCTTTTGAGATTTCATATTTAGGTTTCTTTGCTTAGTGAATCTTAAAACCTAATCCTGCAGACCTGCTGATGTCAGCCAATTTGGTTTTTGTAACATCATCCATAGTTAAACTAATCACACTTTAACTGAGGATTTGAGTTGAGTGAAAATTATTTACTTGATTTGCAACAGTCCATGGATCCTGAACTAAATACCCTTCATCTGAGGATTTGGAGCTGAGTGTGAAATGTTTTTGCTGTAGGAAAATATGGTTTCACTGCCTTTTGTTTATCAAGGAGAGCTTTATAAGAGGGGTTCACGAAGTTCGTATGCATTAGAGTCAGCACTAAGCATTAATTCAGTGCTTGTATGATGCAATATACAATTACAGAGAGACATTTGGGTGTCAAATGTAAGAACCATTTGGAGCACAGCATCCAGACACCTTACTTTTGGACATACTTGTGCTTTTCTGAATTAGATATGTGAATGCTCTATAATGCAGAGATGCTTGGTATTTTTTATTCACTATATTTTGATACCTCAACTCTGGATTGGATTTTTGACAGTATTCCCAGACAGCAGTTGTACCGCTCTGTTACTGGCTACTGAAGTAGAGTGGCTGAAATCAATCAAGGCCAATTTTGTGGTGTGTATATGCACACCTGCTGTCTTTACTGTATATGTTTGTCAGTACTCAAATATTTTTATTGGTGATTAATTATTAATGTCTTTCATTCTTGGTATGGCTTTATTACTCTCATTGGTTTGAAATGATGACTGGCACTGTTATTTTTTTGGCGATGTTTTAATGTAGAAAACCCTAGATGATTGGTGTTAATAAATTTTGTGCTCATTCCTCTATTCCTTTTTTGAAATGTTAAATGATAAACATTTAATAATAATGTATATTTGGTGAGACCATTTTAATATATATCCTTCAGTGTTGTCTTTTAACCTTAATTATAATATAGTTTTCATGATCATATACTCCTAATGCAGATCTCAGATGTTGTACCTGTGGCATGTCGAGCAGCAGCAGATGCTGGTATCCCATCTGTTTGTGTAACCAATTTCAGGTGATTGGATTTTTTTGCGATGGCTGCACATATGTCAAAATTTTATTAAAGGCTTCTTAGCTTATCCTTGCACTCAAGCTTATCTTCACGGAATATATTTCAAGAATAGGATACAGATTCAACCCAGGAAGTGAATATATGATAAGGATATCAAAACATATTACATTTATAGATGTTCATGTTCAAAAGTACACATATTAAACAAGATTTTGTAGTGATGTTACTTTTGTTTTGGACTTATACAAGGTTTTCTGATTTAACGCTTGTCTAATGTAATGTGATTCTGTCAGCATTTTAACTGAAATCTCAAAACAATTATTTTGTGGCCATGTAATTTTGATTAAGATCAGACAATGCATATAATTTGTACTCATTCTTGCCTTGAGGAATTGTGGTTAGTTCATGTACCTAATATTAAAATGAGTCATTAAAAAAATGAGTTTGTCATTATTGTATTGGATATTAAACTTGTCCCTTTAGTGGTTATATGCACTGCATTTATATATTGTGCTTTTACTAATAGGAATTCCACTTTTGTATGCTGTCTATTTTGTCTCCTAGTTGTCTTTGAAGGTGTTATTCATTGTGATCATGTGCATAAAATTTCTATCTCAACGTACTTCCGTTTTATGGAAAATCTATAATCAAACACCTTGTTGCTTTGTTTGAAAGTGACATGAGATTACTCAATTTTGCTGTCGATGGTAGTGAAGAATGAGACGGGGAATATGGCGGTTTTGCTTCCTCATTATCAATTGAAGGGCGTGGGATGCATTAAGGAGTCAGATGTGGTGATGAACAATAGGAGAGCCATCAAGTTTGGTTTGTAATTTGGGCATACTTGAGGGTCTTTAATCTTGATTAATTGTGAAATTTGTGTTCTACAATTACTATGTCACCAACTAGCATATGAGACTCTCCATGCTATAGAAGTTGTTGAGACTGAAAGAAGGTTGAGAAAATTTCTTGGTTACTGCTCAAAATTGATTAGTGGAGAGCATCATTACAGATTATGAGCGATTCACTTAGATTTATTAATTTCCTTGGGCTTATTAACTCTCCTGGTTGCCTACACCTACCTACTAGTTATTGAGAAAAGCCTTTAACCTCAATAAAGGTGTGGTTGGTGGCAAGGAATTCAGAGAAGGGGCCGTCACCTATTCCCGACTTTCTCCATTTAAACTATCTCCTAGGTTAGCTATATGGGGTGGTCCTTAAAGAAAAACTAAGTTAAAGATGTGAGTTTTCTAGGAGAGTCGTTAGAGTGAAACTGAATTTACTTTTTAAAGATTCATGAGCATTTATGAGCAACTTTGAAATAATAATGACAAACCATTCAACCAATGCCTTTACAAATAACGTGCTCAAAAGTAAAAATAATGCTCAAAAGAGATGAAAACACAACAATTTTGAAATGGAAACAAAGAATGTTAGCACAAGATATTTGCAAAATAAAAATGATTACAGGATAACCAAATTACAACATTTAAACATATCTTGTCATAGTTAGAAACAACAAAAAATTTAGATGTTGAAGATGAAATTAAATTTTGCAAATATAGAAAGTAAGCACCAGACTACTTGCATGAGATCAACAACCATAAAAAGGGAAATGTGATGAAGAGTGCTCTTGGTTCATTTTAGTTAGACTTACTCTACAACAAATATTTCAAATCAACTCTTCAATTTCCAGACCTCACCCTCGCCCAAATTATGTGGATCTCACAATGAGGAGTCAATAGGGGAGTAGAGGGTCCCTAAAGGTCTATACAACCAACTTATGTTGGAGGTAAATTTTAATGAGTTGCTTGTGTGAAATGAATGTTGATTAATTTCATATAAATGATACATGCAAATTTTCCACAAGAGATGAGATGGTGCTTACTTGCAATAATAAACCAAACTATTGACAGAAACAATAGACTTATGTGTGATGTAGCATTTAATGGCAAGTGGAATGAGATGAGTTCTTATAAAAAAGGGTGCTTCGATGGTTTCTCAACATGCATGAAGCATAAACGTTAAATCAATGGAATTTTTCCAACCATGCGAATTTGCTCACACATAAAAAGAGATTTTGTTTAAGTTTGTAGCATTGGGGCTTATGCATGTAAGTTTAATTTAACCAAAATTTAGTTAGATGGATGTAGTGTGCATTAGTTGTTAATTCAGTAGCATGCATAAAACAAAAATTAGAAAATGAATCAATCCACCCAAGAAATTCCTTCCTCTTCAACCAAGGAAGGGGGATACCATGGGAAAAATATCCCAAGCTTTTTCTAGCAATAAAAGTTATTTTATTATTGATTACAAGTGAGAAAAACAACCTTTGAGAAGGCTGCCCAAAAGGAGGTCCTTCTACGAATAAAGAGCTTGGAAAAAGACTTAATCCCCTCTTCAAAAATTTGACAACACAACTTATGGAGAAAACCTTCAAAATATGATTTTTTCAAGGCTCCAAGGCCCACGACAAAGATCAAGTTTGCTGCTGTCCCAAAGGTGATTATGACCTCCCTAAAACTCGATTTTGAAGTAATGGAAGCCTTCGCATGCAAAGAAGATCAATTGCCTTTTGCCATCTTTTCCTTAAACTCCTCACTTTTCACGCTCAGGCTTGCGGGCTGCGAAAGAAAATCAAATGTTAGGCTGAAATAAAATGGATCTAAAGTACAACTTAATATACAAAGGCACTAGCCCAAGGAATGGGAGCGAACCCCCCATTCTTGCTTAGTCTAGAAAAACGCTTGAAGTAGCAAATATGACTTTAAGACGCTCTAGAAATGGAAATTTTTAGATTTTAGAATTGGAAATAGATGATCAAGTAGCTAGAGAATGAGAAACTCCCTCTTTGTCTTCCTTTGATGCAAAACCTAGGGTTGAAAGTAGTTGTGTCTTGGATCGCTTTGAATCTAGGGGTGAGTTGATCTATTTGAGACTTCTCCCACGCCTGGATGGATTTCTTGCACACAATACGAATAGATATTCCCTACACATTTAAACAAATATCAGTCTGCAAAAGGATTAGATCATCATAATGAAACAGATAAACCAAACATTCCTCCGAAAATGACTTGGCAAGCTAATTTCTAGAATAATACTCTAAATCAATGATGCATGCAAGATAGCTTGCACGCATCAATCCAAGCTAGATGGAAAATAGAAACTAATATTGATCAAGCATGTAAACAAATTCAAATACAATAGCAATAGTATGGAAAGAAATCACCTCATAAAGCCAAGAGAACATCCACTAAATAGCTGCAAAGTCTTGATTTTATTGATATACAAAAATGGCAGAGTTTCCTTAAGCCCGACAGCTCATAACATGATACAATACAATAGCCAATGGCTTTGTTATATAGAGATTCAGGAGCAATACCCAACGACGAATGCATGTGAGAAGTGAACTTGAAGCAAAACTTGAGTAAAGGTAATCCAAGTTCCATATGGAGAAGACTGAGACACCAAGAGCAGAATCGAATTTCTTTGTGCACACCTGAGGAAATCGAATTCCCATATGATCTAGTGAACCCATCCATAAGCCAGAGGAAGTCCTGTGCTACACTGAGTCTGTGACTGCAAACTTGAGCCAACTGAAACCATACTGGTAGATGACCCCAGTGATCTTCTGCGTAGGTCACTGAGAACTGCGTGGTGGCGCTGAGTGTCTGCGCAATGCAAATAGCGTAAATCCTCTGAGTGCAGTGTTGAGTGTTGTCGCAATCCAGATAGCTCTTGAGAAGAGGTCTCCACTTGGTTTTCAGTCAAACGATCTAGTAGAATATTCCTTTTATGCTCAACTGCCTCTAGTAAATTTGATTTTTCTTGAATGTAAGCGCTGCTTTGTCTCTGGAAAATTCGATTTTACATAAATAAATGATGAATTAATGATGTAGAGTGCTCAGTCATCCTCCACATGTCCGTTGACTCAACCTTTGACTTAGGATAATTTCCAAGTCATTTCCACGTCATTTTGTCACATGGAATAATTTATTTATTTCTATTTTATTTAATTTTAGCCTAATTAAATGCCACAATTTCCACTAAACTTAGGAAATGTGGGTTTTGAGGGTCCATAACTCATTATTAACCCCTCAAAGTGTGTCATAGTAGAAAGTTGAGGGTGAGAGGTGTAATTTTGATTACTCATACCCCATACAACTTCTCTAGACAACACTTATTACAATCCAATTACAATTTAATTGCAGTTTTTGACTTGCGGGAAATTTAAAAAATTAAAAAATTACTACCTAGACCTAACCAAATTCCACGAAATTTTTTGTGTGATCTAGTATGGTAATACACAATGACTCTAGACTCTAAGATGTGTCAAAGGTTCAACCTTCAAGCCGTCACCTCGGCTTTGGGGCAATGCAATGAGTGAAAAAACCTAGAAAATTATTTGCCGCTAAAAAGAAGGAATAATTAACCAAGTAAAAAGAACACTCCAAGGTGTACTCGCTTGCTGATCGAGTCTCAACATCCTAGGCTTGTTACAGACTCAATACTGACTCAAATTCATCATAACTAGCATCACTTATTACAATTCCCCTTAGGGTGTGGAATCTATGCATCAGAGAAAGATGTTGAGAAATATAAGTAGAGTTCAAAAACTTTGTTGAATTGATGATATCTGATGGTACAAATGTCTTCTGTTTCATCCTTGGGGATGGACTCTTCTCATTATCATTAGGCGCCACTCCAGTGGTCAACAAGGCCTTTTTTGTGCAATACTTTGTATGTATGCAAATTTCCTACAGTACAACATATCATAATATGATATGTATAGTTATATACATTGACATGGAAACTATACCAATACATCAACTAATCAAAAATGAATATGAGCATGAACAAGTCAAGCTGTCAGTCAACCATTGATGCATTGGTGATGATATACCATTTGGAAAGGTTTTGATGGGTCTATTTTGCCTTAGAGTTGCCAGAATAAAAAAATTCCCATGTCGATATGGCACCCAAAATCCCCACATTGTAATGTTTTTTTTTTTGAATGACAATATTACATTCTTTCCTTTCTGAGCTTTAATGATCTAAATTTTATTTGGAGGATAATCACGATGCTTGTTTAAAGGTTATGATAGTGATTTTGTTTGAATGTGTGTGGCCATAAGTGCAGGCACAATAACAACGAGGGAGAGGGGCAATAGAGGATTGCGAATTGTAAAATATAGTTATACGATGGAATGATCTTTCTATAGGAGATTCAATCACATGGAATCATAATAGTTAATATCTTGTTGTACATTTAGCAGCCAGAATATTGGACGTGCTCATAACCATTATGAGAAACACTTACACCATTATAAGCAATTCTTTTAGTTAAAATAACAATGATTCAGCTACAATGTCTAATAACGTTGCTCAATCATTATCATTAAGCGTGTTTGGTGTAGAATTATAAAGAAACGATAACCCAATAAAGACAATAAAAATAACAATAACAAGTCATAACCATACAATAACACAAGATTTTATAGTGGGAAACCTTGGAAGAGGGAGAAAAACAGACTTTGAAATGAATCTTCAGTATCTTTAACTATCCAATACATTATTTGGGCTTGTCCATGTTTGAAAACTGATTAGGGCAACATCTTTAACTTGAAGTTTTCCTTACATGACATTTACTCGTGATATTATGATTTTTCTTCTTAATTATGATTATGTTCTCATCATCAAATAAATGCCAGGAAAAATATGAACACAAGATATAGGCTCCACACTAGGGAAAAACCCCTCCAAAGGGGAAAACCCACAAGTACTCTTATCAACTTTCAAAGGAGACTTCTAGGACCAAACAAGACGTAAAATCCTCACTAAGAGACAAGTTAGCCAGCCAGTCAAATGTGATCTTTTTCAATGTTGTCTTCTTCCACTTTTCCAACTTCGGCTTTGTTGAAACCTTCTCCAAATCGTAGTCCACAGAATATAAGATACAAGCTTCCTTCTCCCTTCTTTGCTAGCCTCTTGATAACCTTCGCATGCCACTGTAAACTTCAGACCATGCTTCAAGATGTGTGAGTTACTTGACCTTCAAAGGAGGATGCATTCTTCTTTATAAATAGCTTTCCAAGTGGCTTCTCTAAGCCCACTCTAAGCCATCTTCCGCTGGCTGGCTGAACTGTTCTTAGGGGCTGACTCGACACTTAAAAATAGATTTTCTTTCTTTTGATAGAAAGGACACTTTGACTCAAGACAACCCTAAGAGCATACAATGGATGCTCGACCCAGAAATCAAAGACAAAAGCATGAAACCCATGCTATTAAAAATAATTTTCTTTCATCCTTTTGATCAATATATAAGAATTACATCAAGTTATGAGACAAGAGACAATTATGAAGACCGAAATGGTGATTTTTGTAGCATCGGATGTGCTCTAGCCTTGAGATTTTGCAGAGAGGCTAAGACACATGCATTCTACAAGACCCAGAAATCGTTTTGGGAAATTTTCATATGGTATAAGAGAACAAGGTTGAAGGAAAAGAGCTCGGCGCAGAAAGGAAGAGGGAGAGTCAAAGCATTGCGTGAGCACTTGCTCGAAACCCCAGGAAGCTGCACAATCCAATTGTCAGGAGGACAAGTTTTTGAGGATAATTCATTTCTTTGAATGAGTCGACAGAGAATAGAATTTCCAGATCAAAGATTGTCAGAGGCAGAGAGAGCAGTAGAGTTTTTTCTTTGCAGATTAGATCTTCAGCCAAAACGCAGTATTTTGCAGCAGCATAATCAACGTTGGGAAGGAAAGGATAAATAACACAGGAAATCATGGACAAAATTGACAGTCAAGAAGCCTCATAATTATCTTCCTGGTTGGAAGATGAGTTCACGTGTTTGTCAGGTTCAACATCATATGGCGTTTGGGACATTGATAGTGGAGCTTCATCGAATATGGCATGAGTTAGAGAATACTTCTTTAGCTATCAAGAAGAGTAGATGGACTTCCAGATCACAATGGGCAACAGAACAAAATGTATGTAATATCCCAAACGAGACATTTTGCTAAAATTGCAGAAATTGATCTCAACCCAAATTTCACAATCAAATTATCATCCATTTAGCAGAAGATTGCCATTGAAAATAAACAGATAAAGTATATGCAATTCCATAACACGATAATGCAGAAAATAATCTCAGCTTTATTATAATATAAACTGGGGCTTACATGTTGAACGGAAAAATAGCTGAAATAGCTATAAGATAGAACTGGTCTCAAGGATCTGCTGCAATGCTGCACGGGCCCTCCACCAAAGTTGAACTGAATTGCCACTGCTAAGCTCTCCTGTGAATTCTAGATGAATTCACCAAGGGGAGATGGGTACTCACCCAATCTCTCTGAATCACCTGAGGGTTTCCGTCCTGGGGCTACCAATGGAGTAGAGAACCGGGTTCTCAACCTCACATACAAGAAGCAATATCAAATCCAAGATGATCTCTAATAGCCCTTCCTCCTTTTTATAGATCTGATGGACTCCTCTAGAAGCTCTTATTCTATTATTATTTTAATCATTGAACACATTTCCCTTAATTAAAATATTCTTTTTAATCTAAGAAAATGGTCAATTGGCCACCATGCCTCCTCAGGTCGCTAAAAATCACTCCTAGCCATCCCATCCTGTAGATCTTCTTGTTCCAGTTCCAATGAGCTATTACACTAAGGTGTTCTGCCAGGAATTTCTCCCGAAATGCCACCTTAGGCGTAATTAATTGAGTTAGGCCAATTAATAACTCAATATTCTGAAAGTTGTTGGAATGCAATGGAACGAAAGGCAAACTGTGCGGATGGTATATGCCAAGCGAATGCCACCAGACCTCATAAGAACTCCTCAAAACCCCACCAAAGCCCCTGGGCCCGCTGATGGCACCAACTTGCACTTGTGACTTGACTGCTCCCAACTCTGAGAGTCCATCCTAACCATGTTATAAGGAACGCTAGAAAAATGAATATTACAATGTACTCTAGTAGGGAGAGGCACCATATATTTTCAGATGAAAGCAGGAACCAACGCCAATGCCACTAACGTGTTGCATGTGCCAGGATTAGGTATGAACCTAATTTCAGTGTCCGAGTTAGAGGACAAGGGATACGATGTATACTTCGTAGGAAAGAAAGTGTATGTGAAGCACCCTAGTTGGAAGAAGGTAAGGCAGATTGGAGCTCGAAGCAACAGGTTATATAGATTGCAGATCGATTCTCCAATGGCACTGATATGTAGTGATAATAGCAGTGGGAAGGAGCTGAACGAACTATGGCACTGGAGGATGGGACATTTACACCATGGAGCACTAAGAATTCTCAGAGAAACTGTAACATGAGTTCCAGTTCTTAGCACAGAGCACGATGATGTGTGTAGAGGTTGCGTACTTGGGAAGTATGCAAAGGCAATGTTTCCTAGAAGTGACAGCAGAGCAAATGGCGTGTTAGGATTGATACACTCAGATATTTGCAGCCATATGTCCACCAGAGCTCTTAGCAGTGGCGAGTATTTTGTGACCTTTATTGATGATCACTCTAAGAAAACCTCGATCTATTTCTTAAAGACCAAGCATCAGGTATTTGATCGGTTCAGAGAGTTCAAGGCTCTTGTAGAAAACATGACAGGGAAAAAGATCAAGGTATTACGTTTAGATAATGGTGGAGAATACATAGCTAAAGACTTCATAGATTTCTGCGCGAGGTAGAGTATCAAAAGAGAGTGGACAACTCCATATAATCCAACAAAATGGGGTAGTGGAGCAGAAGAATAGAACAATAGTCGGGGTTGCAAAGGCTATGTTGTATGATTGGAATTTGCCTAGATTTTTATGGGCAGAGGCATGCAATACAACGATGTACATTCAAAATAGCACTGCTCACAAAGCATTGGGGAAGAAAACGCCAGAAGGGGTCTTCACAGGGAAGAAGCCGGAAGTAAGTCATTTGAGGATATTCGCGAGTGTGGCTTATTGCCACATTATGGATGAGAAGCGCAATAAGCTAGATTAGACTTCAGATAAGGGGCACCTCATAGGGTATAGCGAGACCTCAAAGGCATACATGATCTACATTCCTAGCAGCAGGAAGATTGTAGTAAGGCGATATGTAAATTTCATGGAAGATAAAGCTTTTAGAAGCTCTCGAGAGATGCTTGCAGGTGATCAGTGAACAACAGCAGGGACAAAAGGTAGGACAAGCAGGAGGACAATCACAGAGATCGAGTACAGTGACCAATTTCAGTATGTCCTCAGGAGTAGGAGATCTAGGGAGTTCTCAGCAGACGGAACAACAGGAACAGGAGGAGGAACTGATTGAGCCTCCTACCAGTATTGGTAGAACCAGTCGGGAAGTAAGTCAGACCTTGAGGGATGTAGAGGAGTTTGTCGGAGCTCCTAGAACTGACAAGAGGCAGTGTAGGCAGCCTGACAGATACCAAGCCTTGGTAGCTCAGGTTGAAGAACCCTCCAGTTTTCAGGAAGCTGCACAACATCAGGTGTGGGTGGATGCCATGGTAGAAGAATACAGTTCTATCATTACTAATGATGTTTGGGAGGTAGTGCCTAGACCAGAGGATATATCAGTTGTAGGTTCCAAATGGATCTACAAGATCAAGTACGTTGCATATGGCAGTGTAGAGAAGTACAAGGCTAGATTTGTGGCAAAGGGGTATGCACAAAAAGAAGGGATAGACTATGAGGAGAACTTTGCCCCAGTTGCCAGATATACCTCTATTAGATCCGTTATATCCCTAGCAGCACAAATGAGATGGGAGATTCACCAGATGGAAGTGAAGACAACATTTTTGAACAGATTGATAGAAGAAAAGGTGTATATCGAGAAGCCTAGAGGCTTTGAGACTCATGAGAAGCGCACTCATGTATGCAGTTTGAAGAAATGCCTATACGGGCTCAAGCAACACCCAGAGCATGGTATGGTCGAATTGGCAGTTATTTGTAGTAGTTGGGATTCATCAAGAGTGATGCAGATCCCAATCTCTTATTTGATGGTAGATAATGAGCCTCTCATTTTGGTTTTTTATGTGGATGACTTGTTTTTAACAAGATCATTAGGGTTCATAAAGAATTGTAAAAGAAACCTTGAAACAGAATTCGACATGAAGGATATGGGGTTGATGCATTATTTTCTAGGATTGGAAGTGTTATCGCTTGCCGCCTACACCTACCTACAGTTAGCGGGAAAAGCCTTTAACCCCACAAGGTGTGGTTTGTGGAAAGGAACTCAGAGAAGGGGCTGTCACACTACTCCAACTCTCTCCGTTTAAGCTATCTCCTAGGTTAGCTATGGGGGGTGGTCCCTAAATGGAAAATTAAGTTAAATATTTGAGTTTCTAGGAGAATATTAGAGTGAAATTGAATTACTTTTGAAGATTCATGAGCATTTATGAGCAACTGTGAAATAATAACAAACCATTTAACCAGTGCATTTACAAATAACGTGCTCAAAAGTAAAAAAAATGCTCAAAGAGATGAGAACACAGTAATCCTGAAATGGAAACAAAAGATTGTTAGCACAAGATATCAGAAATGCTCTCAAGATAAATAGATTTATGAATCAAAGCATGAGAAACTATCTTGTTCAAAAGGAAACAATTAGTGTTCTACTTTGGAGAATGTAAATGAGATGATAGAAAAACTCAAATGTTAGACCAAGATAACAACATGCAATTAAATTTGCAACACCAAATAAGGGTATTTGCCAATGAAACATGATATATCAATCATCCATAAGCATAATGATCATTAAAATGACAACATGCAATGAAGTTGCAAATGTAAGCAAATTTCCAAGTGCCATAGAACTAAACTTGTTGCAAAATTTAAGGAATTAAAATGCTTGCATCCAAAGTGCTTCTTGAGATAATATTTGCATGTGAATCTTTAAACTATCAAAATAGCAAAAAATTTGAGAAATTTGCAAGTAAATGTGATGAGATAGTGCTCTTGGTTTATTTTATTAATAATTAGTTCTAAAGTAAGGTTACAATTGAACTCTAATCCTCAGACCTCACCCTCGCCCAAATATTTGGATCTCACAATGAGGAATCCATAGAGGTAGAGGGTCCTTAAAATGTCTATTCAACCAACTTAAGTTGGAGGTAAATTTTAGTATGATTGGGGCATGTAAAATCTAAA
This sequence comes from Pinus albicaulis, assembly GCA_034641835.2. NCBI lineage: Eukaryota > Viridiplantae > Streptophyta > Pinopsida > Pinales > Pinaceae > Pinus > Pinus albicaulis. The sequence goes on from JAXQQM020090135.1 coordinate 21,667, forward strand.
AGTAAATTAACATGAAAATGAAAATTCAACTTCAACTTGAAATATATTTGCTTGTCATGAAATAAAATGTAGTTTTTACTTGATGCATCAAACTTAATATTGTAGAGTGTGCTCAATGGTGAAGCATAAGCAAATTTGAAGTATGATTTCAAGCTAAATAAATTCAAGTAAAGAAGCTTGCATATAAAAAAAATCTGAATTTGCTATGAAAGTAAATGCTCTTAAAACTTGTAGCAAATCAAAGTGAATAGTTAGTGAAATGAATGAAATGCATGGCTGTGTTAATTTACTAATTAAATGAGATGCATGCAATTTAAAGAGATAAACAAATCACACCACCAGTCCTCTCCAAAAATGGAGAGATTGAGATGCCAATGGGTAAAACCCACGCTCGCAAAATCAGAAATTTTATTAGTTGTTAGAAGTAAGAGACCATGAAGCCTCCTACAAGCTCGAGGAAAACCTTTACAAATGAAACTTGAGGTCTTAGACTTATCTTTGATGAGAAATTTCTGCAATATAAAGGCTCAATAGAAATTAGATTTTTACAAGTGAAAAAGAGAGGCTAAGTCTCCTCAATGCTCACGGCCAAGAGAGGGAAGAAGCCACAAAATGAATTTAGCCTTTCTTAAGGATGCTCTTTAATTGCCCACGACCGAAGGAAAAAGAGAGAGTCCTCCTCGTTTTGACATTAGAGCTCAAAGGTCCTGCAGCAATTTGTTAGCAATTTCTTGAAGGTGAATCCCACAAGTTGCTACAAGAAAACAAGTTAGAAAAAGAAGGCTACAAAAAACCAACCAAGTGTTAGACAAAGAAAATCACAAAATATTGCACAATAATCTACAAAAAGCTAAGCCAAAGAGGGTGAGTAAACTCTCCTCTTTGTCTAGCCATGCTTAAGCTCTTTAAATAACAAAATATGATCCACTGATGCACAATGAAAACTAAAATATTTTTAAATGATTGCATGCATACAAACTATGTCCAAACGAATCCCTGCAAGACACTTTTTCGTAAGATAAACAATGAAAATCCAAATAACAAATGAGAGTTCCTTTGAAGGTGCTTCAAGAGTGGGTTGGTCTCCCAAAGACTTCTCCTCACGCTTGATTCAAAAAGAATTCTTCTACAATACTCAAGTCACAAATTAGCCCATGTAGATTTAGATAAGCAAACAATGAATTGAAACTTCTAGAAATTTATTTGAAAATAAACTAGAACTTTAAACCTCTAGGGCCTACTTTCAAATCAAATGCTAATACAAGATAGCTGTGCACTAGCAAATTCACAGGAATGCATGGAAAATGAAATAACTCAAGGCATAGAAAAGATTATACCAATAGCTCCAAATGCACCATGCTCCAAAGGAATAACACCCATGAATGGACCTCCAAAGTCTTTTTATTGATATTCTTGAAAAGTGTACAAAGTAGCAGCGCTTCCGCAAGCACAATAGCTAGTAAACAATGATACCATATGAGAGCCCATGGCTCCATTATATAGGAAGTTGGGAGCAAATTCCAATGAAGAACCATATGCCAAGTAGTGAGAGGAAGGAGATCTCAAGGCAAATTCGAATTTGGTAAGTGGAGCTCCAATGCCAAGTGTAAAAATCGAATTCTGGCAAGTGGATATCTTTTTATTCTTCCCTTATGTGCCAAATTCGAATTTTATGATGGAATGACATGTGTATATGGTTGGTAACCCATGTTGGGACAATTTCCCACAAAAATCTCCACCAAATATTCTCTCAAATCCTCCCAAATATGCACTAACTTCACAAATTCGAATTTCCAAGTAAGAAGCTCTCATTTAATGTCGGAAATTCAATTTTATTTAAGCACATGTCTTTTCCTTGATTTTAGGAGTACACATCACCTTGGGACTTCACTTTAACTCCATAATTTTCCACCTCATTTCCACCTCATTTAGCATGTGTAGATATTTATTTTTCTCCATTTATTTAATTTCTGGCTTAATTAATTGTCAGATTTCCCATTAAATTTAGGAAAAGTGGGGTTTGAAGGTTCAAAACACATTTTTAACCCCTCAAAGTGTGTCATAGTAGAAAGTTGAGCGTGAGAGGTGTAATTTTGATTACTCATACCCCACACAACTTCTCTAGAAAACATTTGCTGGAAATCTAAAAAATTAAAAAATCACTACTTACACCTAACCAAATTCCACGAAATTTTTTGTATGATCTAGTATGGTATAATATACATTGACTCTAGACACTAGGAATCACCCAAGGCCTTACCATCAAGCCGTACTCCGGCTTTGGAGTAAAATTGGAGGAAAAAACTCAATTAATTATTAACTCTTGGTAGGGAGATGTTAATTAACCGAGTAAAAAAAACCTCCCAGAGTAATATTCACTTGTTGGCAAGGTCCCAAGCAACCTAGGCCCGTTACAGACTCAACACTGACTCAAATTCATCATTACTAGCATCACTTATTACAATTCCCCGTAGGGCGTGGAATCTAGGTTCAAGAGAAAATGATAAGAAGTAGAAGTAGAGTTTAAAAACTCTGTTGAACTGATGATATCTGATGGTACATGTGTCTTCTGGTTCATCCTTGGGCATGGAGTATTCTCATTATCCTCAGGTGCCACTCCAGTGGTCAACAGAAAGTATGGCAGAAGAATGGGGAGATATTCCTTGGACAAGGTAGATATGCTACAAATATTCTAAAGAGATTTAGAATTCATGATTTTCGACCCATGACAACGCCAATGATCACCAATTGGAAGAAAATAGATGCACCAGGGGACAATGAAGTTGACCCCACCTTGTACAGACAGTTCATTGTCGCTCATGTATCTGGTCAACACTAGGCTAGACATCTGTTTCGTTATCAACACCCTTAGTCAGTTCATGGTGGAACCGAAAAGGGTACATTGGCTAGCAGCTAGACACATTTTGAGATATGTGCGCGAGATAGTCGAATATGGGTTGAAATATACTTGAGGAGATGACGTCAGATTGAGGGGATTCACAGATGCAGATTGGGCAGGTAGTTCAGTGGACAAAAAAACCACCTCCAGGTACTGCTTCAGCTTTGGATCAGGGATGGTCTCTTGGTGCAACAGGAAGCAAAAGTTCGTAGCACTGAGCTCAGCAGAAATTTAATATATGGCAACCAACATAGCTACATGCGAAGCTATATGGCTTAGGAAACTGCTACTGAGTTGGTTCAAAAAGAAGATGGGAGCGACCAGTGTTTACTGTGATAATCAGAGTTGTATAAAACTCTTTGAGAATCCAGTATTTCATGATAGGTCGAAACACATTGATATCAGATCTCATTTCATTAGAGACTGTGTTTAGCGTGGGGCTGTCCAGCTTCAGTATGTTCCCATAGGAGATTAGGTAGCAAACGTACTCACGAAAGCTCTAGGAAGAGCTAAGTTCATTCAGTTCAGGGAACATATGGGAATGGTAGAGAACTTGTTTCAGTAGCAGAAACAGTGGAATTCTTAGCTGCAACAACAACAGATGAGAGGGAGTTGTAGTGCAGATGCAGTAGTTGGCAACAATATGCAGGGTCAACAATAACACAAAATCAACACAGAATCAGAGTTGCGCAATAGTTGGTGGGCAGTGAGGGCAAACATCAACATCATAGCAGGAAGAGATACATAGAGTATTGCTATCAGGAGGGCAACAATACTAGAGCACATTCCTCGGTAAGAGGGAGTGTTGATTTTTGTAGCATCGGATGTGCTCTAGCCTTGAGATTTTGCAAGGAGGCTACGACACATGCATTCTATAAGACCTATAAATTGTTTTGGGAAATTCCACCCAGAAGTGACTTAATTAAAATAATTAATCAGTTTTTAATATTTCCTAAGTCTTAACTTAGGAAATATGATTAATTAAAGGGTATTAATTAAGTCGGGTGTGAATATTCTAGATAAAGGCGTGGATCGTGTCCAAGTTAATCTTAGCCATTGATTAAGATCTAATCATGGCTGTTGATGTCTCAACGAGAGATTATAAGAATGAACTCGATGAACACTTGGACGATACAACAACTACTTAGTTGCCCATGCAAATCGATTTTCTCAGTGGTTGAAGTTCAGCAAGGGAAGAGAGAGCCAGAGGGTGAGTTGTAGGTGAGAGAGAGAGGGAGTCAACAGTGGTTCAGAGAGTGCAGGAAGGATTCAGGAAGAGACAGCGTGAGGAAAGATGCAGTTCACAGGTGCACTACGTAGAGGGTGACGCAGAGACTTCAGCGTATGGGGAGAGGGTCCATTCCGGGGTTAGGAAGTTGCCATGAAGAGTGAGAAATTTGTCACTAAATTTCTCCCAGTATTTCTCCTCTGTTTCGCTGTTCAAATTCTTGTACTTCAATTACTATTGAAGATGAATAAAGAAACCCTCATTTGCTGCACTAATTTTCTCACATTGTGTTTTTCCGAGGACAATTGTCCAAAAATAACTGTGTCAAAATATTTGGGTATGTGCTAGAATTTTGCAAGTTTTCAACATTTATTTTCTTTCTCGGTGTTTATTTTGTGAAGGTTGCAATGTATATGTTTTGATATTTTCCGTAGAAAACTGCAAATAATTTGTGTAATTAAATTTAACAATAGAAGAAATATCATCAATATTGCAGCAGGATTCCGGAATAGGAATTTTCACAAACTAGTTACAATTTCCAACGCTCCCTCTTAACTAGGGAGGTATTCATAATTGTCCAACCGAGACAAGGACAATACTCCATTTGAAAAGTTTTTCATAAGAAAAGATCCAGATTGATAAGCATCACTCATCATAGCCAACATTGTCACATTACCCAAGGCCTTGACAGGTGCACTCTATCTCTCACAAGATCAAAGCACAATGCTAGGAGGCATTCCATAGGACACCATATCGCCTCATCATGGTACATACTCCACCTAGGATACCTGGAGTAATCCTACCATCAAACCATTCTTATCCAAGTCCATGTGACTTAGGATCTTCATTGGAATCTGTTGTGGAGGTAAATCTCCTCTGCGGACAGAGGCGATCCCTACTAGCCCAGATCGGGTCTAGCAACAATCGTTCACGCTACAGTGCAGGTTCTTAATTGCAAATAAACCAACTAGCGATGAAGGCTTACCTGGAATCCAACGTTGTCGCTTGTAGAGAAGGTAGCGCTCCCGTTCCTTAGCTCTGGCAGATCACAATCCTCACGATCTCCGTGACCGGACACCTGCACATGCAAGAAACAAAACAAACGCAAGCGTAAAATCCAGTATATGCAACTATATGTCAGTCAGAGAAGACATAACTCATCATCATAATCAACAACAAGAGTGGAACCATAACCAATAGTCGCTTATCATTAGTCAATCAAAGAAGAATACAACCATAGCTCTGACGCTGGATTCTCCTTCGGAGGGTCGCCAGCGGAACACGTCTCGCACTGTCGGGGATGAGACAAGCCTCTCTCTTGGATGTCTCGACAATGATCTCGCTAGCTGGATTTGGCCTTAAGGGAATGAATCAAGACTCTTGCGGCATAAGGCTACGATGGCTCTAGGGAACTAAATTTATTCGGCCATTCGGCCCCTTCATCAATGGATGAAGGCTATGTTTATAGAGGAGAGGAGGAGGTTGGGATCCCTACAATAGTGGAAGGGGAGGCCTTATCCCTTGGGAGGTTCCCCATAAGGTGGAAACAAGAGGCCAAAGGAGGAAGGCGTTGTTATTCGATCGAAACGACTCCGATGACTCATCCACGAAGTTGTTGTAATCGGCTTTCGCCTCTTTTTAAAAAACTTTCTAAAAAGCAGCTAGCGCGGGCTCGGTGTTAATTTTCCTCATTGGCGCGAGTACATAACGGGCTACCAGCGCCAAGGAAAAAACAAGTGTTTTAAGGGGTCTTCTTAGGAAATGATCCACAGAAGAAATGTTGTCCTCATGGCAAGGGATGCAATGATGGTATTTGCAAGGCATGACACTGCTTATTGGTCACATAAATGACCCTCCAATGGGTGAAATGGGGATTGGGGGCATTGATAGGTGTGTCTCAGTTACTAAAGCACAGGCAGAAAGAGAGAGAGAGGTGAAGTAACATGAGCATGTCGGTAGCTCTTCTTAGTCGGAAAACCTGCGTAGAGAAATACAACTGATATCTCAGATATATGATATATATGTGGTATGGGTGCAGCCATCCATAACAAAGTATACAATAATCCAAATCCAGGGCATGGACGCAGCCATCCAGTGAGGACCGATAAAGAGACTCAAGTATGGTCGCATCCATCCAGTGAATGAGTCATGTAACCAATCATAATAATCCACAAAATTGCAGCCTGGATTCCAACAGACAAAATCCAAGGTCTTGCGCTCCATCTCGACCCGAACAAAGTACAAGTTCCAGCATGCGAATAAGTGAGTTGAAGTTGAACATGCAAGAACATCGCCTGATTACCAGCCAGTGATGAAAGTTGTTAACAGACGCGAGAGGTACCACCAATGATGACAATGGCCCTCAAGGTACTATAGGTACAATCTACGACATGTCAATCAATGAGCTGGCATCGAACACTCGTAGAATCACTCGATCGGAACTTCACGTCGAATGCGACGAACCTGCCATTGAGTCATGCGGGCTCAGTACCCGAAGGGGAGTCTCTAGATCAACTTCCTGGATAATGAGCTGAAGTCGACAGGAAGTAACCTTGATCGAAGGTGGGCCATAGTGTTTCCCACATCATCGACACGAGACAGAGGAACATAATGTCTTTGTGAATCAAGATCAGATGAGAATTAGAGGAAGTTTTGAAATCTGCAGAGGTCAACTTCTCTTGAACATATTGACGGCACGACAGTGGATTTGGTAGTATTTGACATCGAAAGATCAGAGGTCATGGTGACGAGGCAAAGAGCAGATGAGAGGTCAAAAAGGATTACCCAAACCCACGGAGGCAAACAGATAAGGAGATGAGATGTCCCCAACCCGACACGAATGCAGACAAGTGCCATGTTCAAGAGCGACATACTGCCGACACGACAATGATGCTGGTTCCATTTTCCCCCCACCATTTCTAGCGAGTACCTCTTTATTTTTACACAAGCTTGAAGAGGATACCATATGCTTGTCATATAGGTTTGTCCTTCGGACGAATCCATCCTAGTACATTTAACGAGCCCTAGGAAGGAGAAACTCGAATATCGTCATTACGACTGAATCCAATGTCATAAGGGTTTAACGAGTCTGACAAAGGGAGAACTCAGCCTCTTTTCATGTTTAGAGAGTTTGAAAAGACAGCAGAAAAGTAAACTCCAACGGTCCCTTTTCGTAAATAGTTTCTCAGATTCGAAAGGTAGAAAACTATGTCTGAGAAAACCTCCTAGTCGCGATAGGCTAGGGTATTCCTTTTTCGTAAGTAATCTATCCCAGCCCGAAAAAGGGGGTGGCATTATCTTGGGTAGATGTCGTTTCGCTGACCACTTCGCGAGATCGAGCAACAAGGGACACCGACCAATCTTTTCATGTTTAGAGAGTCAGAAAAGAGCTGAAAGGTGACTCCTCCTGGAGGAACGAGTGGTATAAAGGGTAGCAACTGGTTCCGGTAATGGTGGAACTTCTCAAAACAAGTAAAGGTTAAGAGGCTGGCTAACAAGACCACTCATTGCAGCGGTTCCTCACGAATGGGTAAAACAACCAAGTGAAGGCATATAATCGGCCAAGCAGATAATGACGATGGAGTGAGAAAACCAAGGTTCATCTGGCAAAAAGGCTGATAAAATGGCGATCACAAGAGGTAAAATGGGAAAGGTTTCATTTTTACACAAGCTTGAAATCAGGAATCTCTGCTTGAAGTTGGTTTCATTTTTACACAAGCTTGAAACAAAGATAAACTATGCTTGAAACGGTTTCATTTTTACACAAGCTTGAAATGGAAACAAACTATGCTTGAAAAAGTAAGCATGCCCCCAGCATGGTGACTCAATTCGAGGTACATGCCCCCCAAGCTTCAGTCCATATGGAAGGAAGATGGAGTGAAGGTTCAAATTACGAGACCAAGAGACAGACTCGACTGGGATTTTACGAGAACTTATCAAAAACTCGAATTGAACAAGAACGTGTTTCATTATTTTAACGAGGTTGACACATTAAAAGAACTATCCTCAGGACACCTTGTTTCATGGTTTAAGGAGCTTGGCACAAGACAAGGAACTCTGCTCCGACAACCTTGTTTCATTTTTTAAGGAGCTTGACACAAGACAAGGAACTCTGCTCTAGCAACCTTGTTTCATTTTTTAAGGAGCTTGACACAAGACAAGGAACTCTGCTCTGACCAGCTTGTTTCATTTTTTAAGGAGCTTGACACAAGAAAACGAACTGTGCTTCGAGATCTTGTTTCATTTTTTAGGGAGCTTGACACAAGAAAACGAACTGTGCTCCGACCGACCTCATCATAATGAACAAGAAGTCATCGCTTCCAAGATTTCCACTCCCGATGGAAGAAAAACATCTCGGAAATCAGGACCCAATGCCCCCAGCACACTATGCACGATGGCATCGTCACTGATTACAGGCATGGGGTAGGTAGACACATAGTTGACCTGCGGTGGGGCAGATACAACGGGTGGATAAAAACCAGGAAGGGATGATGGCGGGCCAGCTGCCACATCAGGACCAAAGAATGAAAGCTGATCAATGGTCACAATCCTTCCTTCATGCGGAAAACAGACCACACGAAAGAGGGAGGAGACAAGTGCCCCCATGGCATAGGTGTAATCGCGCCCCAAGAGCAGATTGAAATCCAAGGGGCCTGGAACAACCATCACGTCCATATGGACGGTTTTACCTCCCAAAGTAACAGGTAACTTTGGAAGGATCCCTAACGGTTGACTAGTTCTTCTGTTAAACACCAACATATTCTGTGTAACAGGCGCAAGCGGCGGTGAACCGAAAGCGTGCCAAGTAGTTGAGGATAAAACACTAACAGACGCGCCTTCGTCTATAATGGTGCTGGGTACGACCAGACCAAAAGCTTGTACCGTTATCTCGAAAGGCACATAAGACGAAAGGCGGTATCCTGCAAATCGATTCCAATCAAAGGAAGCGACCAAAGTACTTGGAGGGGCTAAAATCGAACCGAGATGGTCTTCCCCTGGTGTTACGGAAGAAGAAGGAGCATCCTCCACAACCTCTATCTCGAAGGTGGGAGGAGTATCCTCCGAGACCTCCATCATGGGAGGTGGAGGAGCAACTTCTTGAGGTATAGGGACAGGAGAATCTTTCTCCAAGTCCGAGGAATCTGAAGAAACAAGAAGAACTTGAGGGATGTGAGATCCACTCTCAACGGAAAATACCTGGTGTACCGTAGACGGGGCCAGTTCAACCGATCCCACGACCAATGGTTGGTCGGGAATGGATTCCTGAATTTGAATTTCTGAGGGAGCGGGATCAACCAAGGATGACTCTTGACCAATCGTAGGATCAACTGGTGGAGGACTCAAAGAAAGCTGTTTATAACCAACCGAGAGGCATGGTGTAGAAACGGTTGCGTTGTCCAAGACTTGCTTGGCTTCATCCATATACGGACAAAGGTGAATGGCATGGTGCCCTTCACACAACTTACAGGGATTGGTAATCTTACCCTGCTTCTTAGGAGTCTTACCAACATTAGCTGAAGACGTGCCCCCAACCTGACTCCCGGAAGCCAAAGGAAACGGTGGACGACCGTTGGACCATAATTCGAGTACCTTGGGAATGCCAGGGCAATCTCGAAGAAGATGTCTCTTGTGCACAACATGCAAGGGAACTTGACTTTCCGTGGAGGGTTGGAAGGTTTATCAAGAGGAGACTTCTTAGGCGCAATAGCCGCAGAGCTAGCCTCTCCTTTATCGGACTTCTTTTTCTTTGTCTTCTTCTTCTTCTTCTTAGCCACCTGGTTACTCGAATCCAGACTTTCACTAGGCGAAGTAGAAGAGGAGGACGCAGAAACAGGCAAAGAAGGGGAGAGGTCCACCTTAGAATCAACATGATGTTGTTCAGGCGGAGGCACTGATTGACCAGTATCCGAGACATTCGAGACCACAGAGGTTGAAAACAACCAAACAGACAACCCAACAGGTAACCCAGGAAGGGACAACGTTGCCATATAAGGAGCGCCAACATTTCCAAAAGGAGGAAAAGGACCCGGATTCCCACCGGAGGGGATTCTTTGGTTGGTGAACTCCGGAAAAGTTGCCATCAGAAAAGATCTTCAGAACAACACCCTATGGAAACTAACTTTAACCAGGAATATTTCGTGGGCAGTTAATTTTTAAAACATTGAAACAAAACTCTAGCGTTTCATATTTTAAGAGTCGAGAAACAGGCAAAAGGTGACTATCACTTTCAGATTGGAAACAAGCGTGAAAAGACAAGTTCTTGATGACCTTTTCAAATTTAAAGAGTCAGAAAAGATCGAAATGACTACTCAGGAATTCTAGGCAAAGGGTGTACCAGATATCCGTGAACTGCAATATACACCTTGGTTTCAAAATGAAAGAGAAATCAACCAAGGACTTAACGTACGTGCAGGCAATCTCCCCGAATGCTGTGTCCGGTGTATCACGGGTATAGGGTGGCAGACTCAGCTTCCTATGGATAAAGGATAGAAACCTAGTGGGGTCTCCCTTTATATACACGACGATACGGGGAGCATAAGTCCGTACTAGTGTTGTCTAAAGCCAAAAGGCGAACGACAGCTACTAGGTTTAAAGACGCTGGAACACGTCTCTAGCCTAGACCTCTAAATATTTCGTTAATGTTTCAATGCTGACTTAGTGTAAATTGAATGAATTTTAATGTTAATCTTCAATTATGTCTTGGTTTCAGGGCCCTACTGTATTTCATCTTACAATCTCCTATAAGCAGCTATATGAGAAAAGAAATCTTTTCAATTCGATGAATGCTATCGAGTTAAGGGAAGAGCTTCAAACAATGATGCAACAAACAACACTGCAAACGAAATCTTTTCCAAACTAGATGACTTTCACTATCCGAAAGTAATTCCAAACATTCAACCATGCGAATAATGCAATGTAATCATGCAAAATCCTCTTTTTTCTCTAAAACTATGCAATTGTAATCTATGCACAATTTTTTTTTTTTCAAATGATAAGAATGCACTCAATGCATTTTTCGATGAAATATAATCAATAATGCATGCTTTCAATGAAAGAGAATGCACTCAAAGTGATTTTTAGCTTTCAATCATTAAACAATGTGATCTAAGTTCAATGATAAATCTCAAAATAATCTTCAATGCAATGTGATCTAATTCATTTTAACAAAAAGAACACTTTGAGACGAAAACTAAATAAATGCAAATCTTCTTAATGAAGGATGAATGCAAAAGAGATGTAAACAAACACTAAGAATGCAACCGTTGTTTCAAACACTTTGTCACAAAATCCCTCAAAAGGCGACAAGACATATGAGGTCAAACACAAAGAGGACTTCCAAAGCAAGAGATCAAAACAAGGCACTCATTCCCTTTTACATAAAACAATCATGGAAAGAAGACATTTCAAACAATGAGTAATGTAATCTATGCTCATACAGTGAAAAGACCAGAAGGGAAAGACACACTGGTGAAGGATTTAGGGAAAAAATCTCAATTTTCACACACCCTGAAATCGGCCCGACTTTGTCATTGACAACTAGTGCCAACTGGCGCGAGTTTCTAACTGACAACAAGCGCCAACACCTGAAAATGAAAAAACAAAGAATTTCTCCCAACTAAGACCAGACTCACCACTTCAAGCATAATCTAAAACAAACCCAGAAGCAAAGTATTGACCAAAAGAAACTTCCGAACAAGGGTAAACCCTAGCACCTACAGGAGATGGCACGACTGTCTGGCTGTAATCCACGCAAGATAGGGGATGGCGTGAGTGATGAACTGGAAACCCGCGCCAATTGGCACGACTGTCAATGTGGAAACCGCGCCAATCAAGCCAACCATGAAAGGATGAAAACTCGGAAAAACAGAGGTCATATCTGATCCTCTGGGGCTGAACCAAAAGCCAAACACAAAAAGAGCCGACCAAGCAAGCAGAATCGAGAAACAACCGAAAAGACAAGACAATACTCCAAGTGTTCAGTTCATAAACTAAATCGGAGATTGACTGAAGCAGCTTTGATCTACTTTGCTAATGTCGAGCAATAGCATTTCGAAGGCTATCTGGCTAACTTTAGGCTCCGTCTATAGCTTACAAAGTAGGACAACAACAAGCTAGACGATTCCCAGTGGATTCGCCAATTTTTTGTGGAGGTAAATTCCCTCCTCGCGACGTAGGCGATCCCTACTAGTCCGTATCGGTCTAGCAACAATCGTTCACGCTATAGTGCAGGTTCCTAATTGCAAATAAACCAACTAGCGATGAAGGCTTACCTGGAATCCAACGTTGTCGCTTGTAGAGAAGGTAGCGCTCCCGTTCCTTAGCTCTGGCAGATCACAATCCTCACGATCTCCGTGACCGGACCCCTGCACATGCAAGAAACAAAACAAACGCAAGCGTAAAATCCAGTATATGCAACTATATGTCAATCAGAGAAGACATAGCTCATCATCATAATCAACAACAAGAGTGGAACCATAACCAATAGTCGCTTATCATTAGTCAATCAAAGAAGAATACAACCATAGCTCTGACGCTGGATTCTCCTTCGGAGGGTCGCCAGCGGAACACGTCTCGAAAAAGCCTGTTGGGGATGAGACAAACCTCTCTCTTCGGATGTCTCGACAATGATCTCCTTGCTTGGATTTGGCCTTAAGGGAATGAATCAAGACTCTTGCAGCATAAGGCTCTGATGGCTCTCGGGAACTAGCTATTCAGCCATTCAGCCCCTTCATCAATGGATGAAGGCTATATTTATAGAGCAGAGGAGGTTGGGATCCCTACAATAGTGGAAGGGAGGCCTTATCCCTTGGGAGGTTCCCCATAAGGTGGAAACAAGAGGCCAAAGGAGGAAGGCCGTGGTTATTCAGTCGAAACCACTCCTGATGACTCATCCACGAAGTTGTTGTAATCGAAACTTCGTCTCTTTTTTTAAAAAACTTTCCAAAAGCATATTGGCGCGGGTGCTTAATTGGGACAGAGTGCCAATTGGCGCGGGCTTAGTGTTAATTTTCTTCATTGGCGCGAGTACATAACGGGCTACCAGCGCCAAGGCAAAAACAGGGGTTTTTAGGGGTCTGCTTAGGAAATGATCAACAGAAGAAATGTTGTCCTCATGGCAAGGGATGCAATGATGGTATTTGCAAGGCATGACACTGCTTATTGGTCACAGAAACGACCCTCCAATGGGCGAGATGGGGATTGCAGGGACGGTGACAAATTATTGTGTAACAAAATCCATCACATTTCATGACTCTAATAATGTTTGTCCAATCCAACATTCTCCTTATCCATGTCTCTGTACCTGACTTAGGACATCAGTCCTAATCCATCATAATACCTAACACAAGGAGAACCAAACAGGTTATCATTCTCCTTATTCGTGATGCATGCACTAGACTTACGACTATTAGTCTTGGTCTAGTACGTGTCACATGGAGAACCAATGTCCAATCAAAACTCCCTCTTAATCAAGGAGGATATCCCTATTCTCCCTTTAATCAGAGAATAGATCTTGCTCCTATTCAAGGAGACTCCTTTTACTCCCTCTCAAACCTAGAGGAGATTTCTCGACTTCCTTGTCTTTCATAAAAGTACTAGCTTGCATGTCTCCCTCTTTCCTGCACATCTCATTGTATAGAGCTTGCTTCCTTTCATGGATCACAGAGCCATCTTCTCATGACAAGTTCCAGGTTATCCATCTTACATATCACTTTCATCTCGACTTTATCAATGAACGCATTCTATTGAACCTTCCCAAACTTCAAGATTACCATAGCTTCCTAATGAAGGTGATCTTCCTTCTAGACCTTCAGGTTATCTTATCACACTGCTACCTTCCAATCCCAAGATGAGCACATATTGATTTTCAAGGATGCCAAGTACCAAATGTTGAGCTTTCCCACAATATCCACACAATTGAATTTGTCTCAATTGTCATTATGTACCCTTGCAACATCTTTCTAGGTAGAAAAACAACATGTTAACCAGTAACCAATAATAGATATGAAAATCAGACTTACCTCATTGTTGAGGAGGTAAATCCCCTCTGCGGACAGAGGCGATCCCTACTAGCCCAGCAGGGGTCTAGCAACAAACAAACAATGCTATGACGCAAGCTCCTAGTTACGAAATGAAAGACTTGGGATAAGAGCCTACTGGATTCCAACTAGATGCGAAGAAGATGCCCCCTCCTTCGGCCACAGCGATCACAATCCTTCCGATCTCCGTGATCTGGAGCGAACAAGGCACACGGAGAAGAGGCAGAGTGAGATACATGCATAGGAACCAGCATACGTAACTAAATATCGGTCAGAAAAGATATTACTCGCATTAACATGATTGCAAAAGGAGTATAACCATAATCATAGTCATCTATTAAAGTGATAAACGAATAGAAGTTACAACCGAGTTCTGACGTCGCAGCCTCCTTCGTACGGGTCTCCGGTTGTCCACGTCTCGTAAAGCTCGCCAAGGAAAGGGAAACCTCTCCAGAGTCTCGTAACAATGGTCTCCTTGCTTAATGGGCCTTAAGGGAAAGAAGGGATTCTTTACAGCACAAAGGCACTTGGGAAATAGGGAGATGCAAAGCTTCAGCACTTCAAGACTAGCTTGCCATGGATCTGAGCAAGCTTTTATAGATGGGGAAGGAGGGAGTTGGGATCCCTATTATTATGGGATTGGCCCTATCAACAAGGAAGGTTCCATAGAAGGTGGCAAAACCACTTCCTTCCATAGAACTCCCGTAGCCAAACCTCCCAACTCAAGATAGGCAATGGTTGTGAGTTTGTTTGAACTCAACTTCCGCCATCCATATTTAAAAAACAGTCCCTAAAATGGGTGGCGCGGTTGCTGCTCCATGACAGAGCGCCAAGTGGCGCGACCTCTTTACAGGATTTCCCTGATTGGCGCGAGCACTGAACTGTCTACCCGCGCCAATGCAAAAAGAGTTGTTTTTCATGGATTTTGCAAGGAGATGTCTCAAGGGGAAATGAAGCTCATACTCAGAGGGATGCATTGATGATGTTTTCAAGGCATGACAGTGTTCACAGGTCACATAATGGGTCCTCCATTGTGCGGGACGGGGAATGGTAGGGACGGTGACAAATTACTGTGTAACACTCATCTTAACGAT
>JAXQQM020076783.1:0-25977 GCA_034641835.2 Pinus albicaulis
TGTTGGAATTTTCAGAATTCCAAAACAATAAAAAACTGCCTCTTTAACACAGAGAAACTAATTAAAAATTTCACTCACAGACAGAGTTTTCAAATCAGAAAAATTTATATTTCATATATAAAAAACTGCTGTTACAGACTTCCTCAAAAGAGGGATTACAAAATAATTGAGACTGCTGCAAACACAGTTCAACAATTATCACTCTGTCATTTACAAATGACACTCTGTCTCACTAAAAACAGTCACTGCTGTGAATACTCTGTTTTCAAAAATAAACATACACTCTGCTGTGTATTTTTAAAAATTCTGCTCTCTGTCTCTGTTTTTAACAATACGCTGCTCTGCATATAAAAAAAACATTACTTTACAAAATGACTCTGTTTCTGCATATAACAAAACAGAAATATCTTCATGTCATTAAGATGACCCAGCTACTAAAATTCACCGCTTGCCAATCTTTAATAGCTGCATTTACTTCTGCCTGCACCGCTCTATTATGCATTGATGGCAAACTGGTTGGTGGCACCGCTGTTCTTTTTATCTTCCCGCACTGCTGTGCAATAAAACTCTGTGTAATAAAAAAATATTCACCTTACGGCTTTTTACAAAGTGCTGGGCATAACTTTATAACATAAAATATATAACCCATATTTAAAACAAATAACATATGCCGTGTTAAAACTTTAACCATAAGTCATATTAACATATATGTGTGGCCGTATAATATATATGTGGGCCCCTTCCTGTAGTGATGTCAGCATTCCGGGGGGGTAAGAACCTCTGCCCACAAATTTCCATCGACCCCCGCGGACATGCTTTGCGCGCCTGGCCTCTTAAAGTATGATCTGTATTGTTTGGTTAAACGACTGGGTTGAAGTAATTCCAACACTCCCCCTTAATTTCAACTGCTGGGTTTTCCTGCATACCCATGCATCTTCTGAAATGTTCAAAGCTTTTCTGCGGTAGTGGCTTTGTGAGGATGTATGCAAATTGATCCTCCGTTCTGCAATGCTGCAAAACAATCTCGCCATTGCTAACCAATTCCCGTATGAAATGAAACTTGGTGTAAATGTGCTTTGTTCTTTTATGAAAAACAGAATTTTTAGACAATGCAATAGCTGAGCTATTGTCACAAAAATCACTGTCCCTTTTACCTGTTCTTGACATAAGCTTCTCAATATTTTTGTCATCCAGACTGCTTGACACGTTGCTGCTGTAGCTGCCACATATTCTGCTTCTGCTGTAGACAATGCTACAACGGGTTGTTTCTTAGAAGCCCATGAAATGGCTCCTGAACCCATATGAAAAACATAGCAGGAAGTGCTCTTCAGATCATCTACACTTCCGGCCCAATCCAACGTCAGTGTATCCAACTAAATACGAACATTCTGAAAGTATAAAATACCAAATTTCTTTGTACTGTATATAAAATCTTTTCTTTGCTTGCCAATGTGTCTGCCTCCTTTGGCTTTTTCATGAGCTGGAAATCAAACTAACGGCATGCATTATGTATCTAGGCCTAGTTGCAGTCAAATACATGAGGTACATGACTATGCTCTTGTATAAACTAGGATCAAAATCCTTGTTGTTGTCCTCTCTGCTGAGTTTTAATCCCATCACTGTGGGAGTGATTGCTGCTTTGCTTTCCTGCATGTTAAATCTTTCCAGCACTTCATTAACATACTTTGCCTGTGAGATAAAAATCTCATTTTCATCTTGTTCTACTTTTATTCCTAAGAAGTATTTCAACAAACCCATGTCAGCCATTTCAAATTCTTCTTTCATGATTGTTTTAAAATTTTCAATAAGATAATCATCTTTACCTATGAAAATAACATCATCAACATATAAAACAACTATCAACATTTTACCATCATTTTCTTTGATGTAGAGGGTGGGTTCTCCCTCACACTTTTCAAATCCATTTTTCAGTAGATATGAATCTATCCTACTGTACCACGCTCTTGGCGCTTGCTTCAGCCCATAAAGAGCTTTCTTCAACTTGCATACTTTGTTTTCTTGGCCTTTCTTTTCATGGCAGAGGTTGATCTATGTAAACCTCTTCCATTAACACTCCATTAGGGAATCTTTTTGACTTCCCGTCCATTTGGTAAACTTTCCATTTGTTTTTTGTCTTTATGGACAACCTTGCTCTCACGGTTTCATTCGGCAGCCAGGTGCGAAGATTTCCTCATAATCAATGCCAT
This sequence comes from Pinus albicaulis, assembly GCA_034641835.2. Taxonomy (NCBI): domain Eukaryota; kingdom Viridiplantae; phylum Streptophyta; class Pinopsida; order Pinales; family Pinaceae; genus Pinus; species Pinus albicaulis. The sequence goes on from JAXQQM020076783.1 coordinate 2,208, forward strand.
ATACATATAGCCTTTGACAACAAGCCTTGCCTTGTGTCTCTATCTTGCCTTTAGCATTACTCTTGGTCTTGTAGACCCATTTAACACCTATGACATCTTTACCTTTTGGGAGTTCAACCAAATCCCAAGTTTTATTCCTCTCTATGGCATTAATTTCCTCATCCATAGCTTCTATCAATTTCCTATCCTTGATAGCTTCTTCGAAATGAACAGGATCATCAACATGACAATATAAAGCAAACAAAGAATTGATACCTTCATTAGCTATATCTTGTTCATAAATCTCTTTCAAACTTCTAAATTTCTTACCTCTTACAGTAGGTGTAGAAGTACTTGAAGAAGCACTTGAATTTCCTCCTTGTGGTGTGCTTGGAGAAGCACTTTCATTTCTCCTCAAGGGTGTGCTTTGCTGCTCTCTTGTTGGTGTTGCTGTTTGGGGATGTATTTCAGCCACCTCATCATCATTGTCATCATGAGATAAACAGTGTTTAACATTCTTGTTTTCTCTATGCTTCCATCCCAAGCTTCCTCTTGATAATTTGTACGTCCACCTTGCTCCACAAGAAACTTCTTCTTGGATGGGTTATATAGCTTTGTATGCCTTGGATTCCTCCAACATCGATGAAAATACTTCTCCCCCTTGCTGTCCAACTTCTTCCTTAGCTGATCCGGAATGTGTGCATAAGCCACACATCCAAAAACCTTCATGTGTGTGACACTTTGCTTTGCGCCACTCCATGCCTCTTCCGGCACTTTGTTCATAACTGCTTTTGTAGGGCATCTGTTCAAGATATACGTTGCACAATTTACAGCTTCAACTCAATAATCATTCGGCAAATGCTTTGCCTTCAACATACTCCTCGCCATGTCCATTATGGTTCGGTTCTTCCTTTCGGCTACTCCATTTTGCTGCAGAGTATATCTAGCTGTAAATTGCTTATGTATTCCATTTTCTCTACAAAACCGTAGAAAATCTTTAGATATATACTCACCTCCTCTATCAGTCCTAAGGACCTTGATATGCAGCCCACTCTGATTTTCAACAAGTGCTTTGAAATTGCAAAATTTTTCAAACACTTCACTTTTGTTTTTCAAAAAGTAAACCCAATTTTTTCTTGTAAAATCATCTATAAATGTTAACACATAGTGGCTGCTTGCAAGCGATGGAGTTTGCATCAGTCCACATACATCTGAGTGGAAAATCTCTAAGGGTGCTTTTGCCCTTATGCTTTTCCCGGAAGGAAAACTTTCTCTGTGTTGTTTCCCGAAGATACAACCTTCACAAAGGCTGTCCGGTTTCTCTATCAATGGTAAACCACTTACCATCCCTTTTCTGTTCAACAATTTAAGACCTCCAAAGTTGAGATGTCCAAATCTCAAGTGCCATAACCAATTATCATCTTTTGGTTCGCTTTGGTAAGTCTCCTGTGCAACTGCTTCTTTCTCTCCACCATTCTTCAAATCTGCTCTCATTCTGAGAGGGAACATCCTGTTCCTTGTCATCTTCACTTCAACAATACACTGATTGTTGGGTGGTTTATCCATGATGGTACAAACATCATTATCAAAGAAAAAATTATATCCCTTATGGACAAGCTGTCCAACACTTAAGAGATTACACTTCATTCCTGGAACATAATAAACATCTGCTATGGTTTTTCTTGCACCTAATCTTGTTAAAACATTTACATCTTCTTTTCCCATAACATAAACTTTGCTATCAGTTCCTAGTGTGACTTGTGACTGCACACTTTCATCTAACATAGAAAACATTGCTAAGTTTCCTGTCATATGGTTACTGCAATCGGAGTCTAGAAACCATAAATCTTCATATTTTTCTTCAGCCATATTACAAGCTAAAAACAAATTACTTTGGCTGCTATTTTCTTTTGTGAAATTTGCACTAGTTTCACTTCTCATATCATTCTGCTTCTTCTTTCTACATTCATTATCATAATGACCATATTTCTTACAATTATAACATTGGACATTGGATCTGTATACCTTTGTCCTTGTGCATTCTGTGACCATTACGTTGGTTCTTTGCCTTGGCCGTGATGCTGATTTGGATTGTTGCCCCTTCCTTGAGCATTTGCTGGACTGTTCCTTCCACCTTTGTTTTGGCTTCTGCCTTTTCCTCTTCCTCTACCTTTCCCTCTTCCTCTTCCGAAAGACATCTGGGACTTAAAAGCATGTTCAAGAGATGAGTTTTCACTCCTACCCAATCTATGTTCATGGGTTATCAGTGATGCATGTAGTTCATCCACTGAAAACTTTGTGAGATCTTTAGTCTCCTCTTTGGTGGTGACAATCACATCGAATCTTGAGGGTAAACTTCTCAAGAGTTTTTCCACAATCCTCTTGTACTCAAGAGTCTCTCCATGAGATCTGATTTGTGTGGCCATACCAATCACATGAGTGAAGAATGAGTCAATATTATCTGACTCCTTCATAGAGAGTCTCAAAATCTCTCCTCAGCAACTGAAGTTTTGCTGTCTTCACTCTCTCCATTCCCTGATAAGCTGTCTTGACAGTTTCCCATGCTTCACTGGATTTCTTGTTGCTACTATCAACTAACACACTCTCATGCTGTTTAGTTTACTTGATACAAAAGAAAGAGCCTTGGCATCTCTCTTCTTATTGTTCTTCAACTGTTCTCTTCCAGCTTGATTTAACATTAAAAACTCTGCTTCATCAGCTGGCTCTTCAAAGCCATCCTCAACTAATTCCCATAATTCTTGTGAGGTAAATAAAGCTTTCATGGTTATTGACTAGTAATCATAATTCTTTCCATTGAATTGTGGGAGATGGACATTTCCCAAAATCATACCTGTGCTAGAACCAGCCATTCTGCACTTCTAACTATGATTTAAAAACACTTGACTGTGTATTAAAATATCTCAACGTTTTTAACGGTAACAAACAAATTTTATAGAGAAATACTGTGAATTCTTGCCAATTTGAACCTTCACTCTGCTTGGAGGGATTCTTGCAAAAACGAACTCACTTGTTCCTTGACTTATTTGACCTTCAAATAGCCTGGATTGAAAGCTCAGATACCATGTTGGAATTTTCAGAATTCCAAAACAATAAGACTGTCTTCCTTAACACAAAGAAATACAAATAAAATTTGTATACAGTGACAGAGTTTTCAAATCAGAAAAATTTATATTCCATATATAAAAAAAACCGCTGTTACACTTCTTCCTCAAAAGAGGGATTTACAAAAAAAACTCTGACCGCTGCAAACACAGTTCAGAAATATCACTCTGTCATTCACAAATGACACTCTGTCTTTCTAAAAACGATCCCAGCTGTGGCAGTCTCTTGTTTTCAAAAATAAACATACACTCTACGTATTTTTAAAAGTCTTGCTCTCATAATCTCTGTTTTTAACAATACGGCTACTTTCTAAATATAAAAAAAACATTACTTTACAAAAATGACTGTTTTACGCATATAACAAAGCAGAAATATCTTCATGTCATTAAGATGACCCGGCCTACTAAAATTCACCGCTTGCCCGATCTTTAATATTGCATTTACTTACACTGCCAGCTCTATTATGCATTGATGGCAAACTGGTTGGTGGCACCGCTGTTCTTTTTATCTTCCCGCACTGCTGTGCAATAAAACTCTGTGTAATAAAAAAATATTCACCTTACGGCTTTTTACAAAGTGCTGGGCATAACTTTATAACATAAAATATATAACCCATATTTAAAACAAATAACATATGCCGTGTTAAAACTTTAACCATAAGTCATATTAACATATATGTGTGGCCGTATAATATATATGTGGGCCCCTTCCTGTAGTGATGTCAGCAATTCCGGGGGGGTAAGAACCTCTGCCCACAAATTTCCATCGACCCCCGCGGACATGCTTTGCCGCCTGGCCTCTTCTGCCGTATGATCTCTGCGCTGTTTGGTTAAACAGCAGTTGGAAATTAATTCCAACAAGTTTAATGAATCTGTCAAACGAAGTGTGTTCTCATCGATTTCTCTGTCTTGTTTCTTTCTCAATCTGCTGTTCTGTTTTTTCTCTGTCTGTAAATTTGTCAATCTCTCCGGGAAATTAATACCCGAAACATCTACTGCCTTCAGCCTCCGATGAAATTATAGTTTTGATAACGCAAGAAGCAGTGAAAAGCCCAAGTATGAGAGCCAACGGTTCTCCCACATTCGTTTCGGATGCTAGTCCTTGCCAATTGCAAACAAGTGTAGCATTGGTCTTGTGTTATGTCTACCCTGCACTGGAAGAGGCCATATACTCCGCCAGAAACAGAGGTGCTAAACCCAGTTTGGTTCGCCCCTCGAGCAAGACTATCAAAGACAGTATTCAGATTGCTCTCAAACGTACTGCCTTCTGTATAGTTGCCGCTCTCGCATATATTTTTGGGCATCTCTGTGACTGCGTTGCAAATCTGTCGACGACGAGTAATATTGATGAAGGCCAGAAGAACAATAATAAAGAAGTAGAGTCTCTTAATTGTTTGGCTGATCAAGTTCATATTGGTTAGGATTCTGATTGCCATCGAACGATGGGCACTGATAGCAGTGACGCTACAAAAAATTATGTTATCCTGCGAATGTGGTTAATCAACAAGAACCTCATATCGTGCGGTCCATGGAAAGTTATAATTGAAATATCTTGGTCTGACGTCACCTTACTCACTCAAAAGAGGTAATCCAAGAGGTCGATTATTTGAGGATCCGTGAATTATGCGCAGTCAAATTGCTTTATAATCGTGATTTTCTTTATTTACTTTTTCTTTTTCAATTAAAAAATATATATATATTTTAAAATTATCCAAATCTCAATATAAATATATAAGCTGATGTTCTTTATTTACTTTTTCTTTTTTCAATTAAAAATATATATATTTTTAAATTATCCAAATCTCAATATAAATATATTGGTTGGTGAGTATTTTTTTGGTATTTTTTAAATAAAGTTTAATTTCTTATTATTTTGTTATTATGAAATATTGTGTAAAGGGTTAAATAATTTAGTTTAATTATTAATAATTATAGATGAATGATATGGATTTAATTTCTATGAAATATTTTAGCATATTTTTAATAATAATTATAAATTAAAAGTTTAAGATTTATCTTAAAAATAGTTAAATTGTTTTGACTTTTTAAGTAAATTGATCAATTAAAAAAAATGTCATATACATATGAGTTATGGCTTTTGAAATATGTGGTATTAGTAAGTCATAATATTGTAATAATGATTATTTATAAGTTATGAATCACCATGTTAAAGTGGGTGAATCTCCATAGTCAAAAATATAGCTACATGTTTTAAATGTATATGTTTAACTCATATATTATTTTTTACAATTAATAATAATAATAATTTAAAATAAAGTAATAATTTAGTTAGGTTTTATGAATTTTTTAAATCTACCATGAAATAAGTATTTTTTATGCCTATTAACATTTATTAATCATTTAATTTATATACCTACTCTAGTTAATATATGGATACGAGGAATTTATTCACTAAATATATTTAGTAATAGCTAGGATATAAAATTGAAATTTTTTTTCTATATAATTTAATTTAAAAAAGTTATAAAAAAAAGACTATAAAAAGTTATGATTTTTTGAACATGTGATATTAGAAAGTCAAAATATTTGCTCATATTATTATAACATTATCCTACTTCCATACCAAAATAAAAATGAATTCCATAATTAAAAATCTTGTTACACACTTTTGTTTTGTTTTGTTTTGTTATATATATATATATATATATAAAAATAATTCATTTTATAATTAATAAAAATAAAAATAATTTAAAATAAAATATAACTATAATTTAATTATTTTTTTATAAATATTTTGTTTTTGATTATATGAGATGTACTATAAAATGAGAATGTATTATAAATTTGCGTATTAGTATTAATAACCGAAAATACATTTATATACTAATTATTTAAAATAAATTATAAAAATTTAAAACTAATTATAATAAACTTAAACGGGCATTTCTAAAACTTTCGCTAAAACGTAAATTCCAAACCTAGAGGAGCTTCCCTAAATGCAATACTTTGGTCCACAGCGTATATATCTGGCATTCAATGGTCAAATTCCAACTAACCAGGTACTTTAAAAATTGTTCGATCGTGAACCCTTTTGCTCCAGATTGCATTTAATTATCAATTTCCAACGAACAAAGTCCTTTCAAAAATGTTTTTTCATGGACTTTTATTTAATTTGCCACTAAGAAATTATTTTGAAAATGATTGATTATGAATTTTATTCAGCTCTTTATTAATAAATAATTTTCTAGATATAAAATAAATGACAATTTGAATTATAAATAACTTTGTATTGTAAATTTTGATGTTTTTTTATTATACACTTGCATTTCTATTAAGAAAGTTATTAATGTCATTTCTCGGGTCACAAATCGTGATATTGTTCATTTTGTTCAGATCTGTCTAATCTCGACGTTCTTTAGTTTCAAGGGTGAATTCTTTGAACACACTTGTGGTGTGGCCATGGGTTCCCCCTATCCCCTATGGTGGCTAATCTGTTCATGGAAGACTTCGAATCTAGGGCCCTTTCCTCCTCTCTTTTTCAACCTAGGCTTTGGAAAAGGTTTCTTGATGACACCTGTGTGGTTTGGCCCCATGGCAAAGAGAAATTGGACCTTTTTTTCCATCATCTTATTGATCAATCTGACTTCATTAAGTTCACCATGGAATTCGAAGTGGATGGTAGCTTGCCCTTTCTGGACGTCCTTATTTCTAGGAATGAAGATGGTTCTTTCTCTCATCAAGTCTTTAGAAAGAAGACGCGCACTAAGCAGTACTTACATGCTAGTTCTCATTATTTCCCTGCTCAGAAGCTTGGGGTTCTTAGTACCCTAGCCACTAGAGCCTTTAGAATCTCCGATGAACACCACTTTGAAGGTGAAAAATCTCATCTCCTTCAATTTTTCAATAGGAACGTTTATAGCAAGATTCAATGTCTTAGAGCTTTTCAAAAAACTGAAAAAGGTCCTAGGGATAAGAAAGATCCTTGTGAATGGTTATCTGGATTTCACCTTCCGTTTATCCAAGGTACTAATGATAAAATCACTAGGATCCTGAAGAGACATCATTTTTCCTGAACCTTCAAGCCCTCCTGCACCATTTGGAGTTGACTTATATCTGTTAAGGGCTCGATTTTCCCTGAGTATGGTAAGGGTGTTGAATTGATTCCGTGCTCCTATGGGACGCCTTACATTGGTGAAACTAGTCGATCAATTAATCAAAGAATTCATGAACATATCGTTGACCTTAAACATAGTAGATCACACTCCTCTACCCTAGTATAGCATGTTGTAAAGACAAAACATCACATTTGCATTGAAGATGCTAAGGTTATTGCGAGGATTGACCATTTCCACCACCGCAAGTTGAGGGAAGCCTTGGAAATCAAAAAGAGGTTGGTTAACCTTAACAGGGATGATGGGTGGAGTGTTAACAGATGTTGGATTACTGCCCTTCACTCTTAGTTTCTCTTTCTCTTCCCCTGTTCTCCGTGTTGTCTTTTCCTCTACTATGGCTCTCGGTTTCTTTCTCCTTTTTTGTTCTTTATAAATTATTATTACTATTATTATTATTATTATTTATTTATTATTTATTTAATTTGATAAATTAATCAGATATTATATTGATTTATCTTAGTAAAATTACCTATTAAGTAAAGTAAATAAGAATTTTTATTATATTCAAACTATATAACATATAATTAATAGTATTAGTTAAAAAATATAAATATTAAATAATATTCAAAATATAAATATTAAATTAGATAACATTTAATTATTAAGTAATTCATTAAAAAAATGAATAAATAAATAATAATACAACTGTTAATTAATTTTTAATTATATTTCTTATTCTAGTCAAACTAGCTGTTATTTTACAAGTGCTAGTTAGAGCTTTCTTCCTTATCTATTTAGATGGGTTCTTTGATCAGATTTTTCATCTTGTCCTGGTGATGAACCACACTAGCTAGTTCGAAAAGCGTCGACAAAATTTTCTTTGATGTGATTTTCACGGAAAGATTTTATACACAATAATTGAATTATTTACTAAAATAGCTATATCAATTAAATCAAATGAAACCACATACTTCATAATACATAGCTAAAATTAAGAAATATTATACAAATTAATTAAATTATGACTTTATTTTAAATTATTATTATTATTAATTATAGAAATAATTAATATATAAGTTAAATATATGTATAATTAAAAAAACATGGAGTGGAGATTTACACTCACTTTATCTGGGAGGTTCTCAATCTATAAATAGGTTTTGATACAATATGATGGACCAATACTATAGCTTATCAATACCACATGCCCAAAAATTCATAACTCACTTTATATGACACTTGTCCATATGACATGTTTTTAAATTAATCAATTTAATTAAAAGAGTATAACTACAATAGTGATAAATCTCAACCTTTGAATTGAGTATATTACTATTAATATTCTAGAATATTTTGTGGAGCTCTACCATCCACTTAATAAATATTTAGATTGATAAGCATGTCTAATTTGGAACAGGGCTTCTAGAATTTTAATTTAATTATCAGTAATTATTACATGGATGGTGGGGATTTAATCTCCATAGAATATTCTTAATGGTATGAAAAAATCAAAGGTTGAGATTTATTTTCAAAGTAGTTATTCATTTTTTTACCTTTTAATTAGATTCATTAATTGAGAAAAAATTCCATATGAACAAGTGTCGTGTTAAGTGTGTTATCTTTTTCTTGGGTATGTGGTATTATAAGACATGGCGCTGGCCCATGATATTATAAAAAACCCTATTTATAGATTACGAGTCTCTGTGAACAAGTGGTGGTGAAGCTACATAGTTAACTATCATGTTCCATGGTTTTTAAAAATGCATATATGTTTAATTTATATATGTAGAAATTTTAGTGTAGATTTGCAACTACTCATAAATTTTAATCAAAATCACAAGACACAAACCTACTCTAGTGCTCCACAAAATTCAATTCAAAATTTAGAACATCAATTACAAACATGCAATTAGAAATAACACACATGCACACAATAATTTTTTCATGGGAAAGCAATCTGCTAAAAACCCCTTGTCTGCTTGCATTACTTTGATGAATAGAGATGTATTACAATTGCTTTGCTCAACTGATAAAAACTTGCAAGTGAATAACCTATCTCTCTGCTCAATGAGAAGCTCTAACCTAGACTTACTCAATTTCTGCCTCTACTTGAGCCCGTATTTCCTTGCAAAATTCCTTAAGAAATTAGGCCCCTATTATTTAGGAATTTCTCCAAAATGGAATGAGAAATTCCCAAGGTTGATCATGTCATTGCATGCAACACATGTACACTCAATACTAGTCTATAACTAATGTTACATTGCCTTGGAATCTCCACCACAGCTGGGGAACTCGGATTCTCTGCATGCACTAGCTATTTTTCGTTGATTGATTAGTTAACTAGATGATCACTAAGTTTGGCTAAAGTCCCACTACACAACTAACCTTCCACTAGTTCCTCCAATAGTTGGAACTAGTTTAACTGAAAACAACATGAGATAATTGACCTTTATTGCTACAAATTAGCAATCACACAAGGCTTAACTAAACTCTAACCCCTCCAACTTGAATTTACTGAGTAAACTGGGTGACACAAGCCATGTCACACAAGTTAACTACATCCAAGTTTTCTGCTAATGCGGAAATTTGAATTTTCTCAATTTAATTAAGGCAAAATCAAATTGAGAATTTCTTGCTCCATCTTTCTACACTCCCTCTCAGCAAGAAAGGTATTATCAACCACCCTTGTCTTGCACCTGTGGAACTTGAACATCCCTGTTGACAGGGCATTTTTCAAAATGTCATCATCTTGTTCCTCTCTCGGAATGTATTGTAGCAACATTATTCGCCTCTACACATAGTCCCATAAATGGTGATATCATATATCTATATGCTTGGATCTATCGTGAAATATAGGATTTTGAGAGAGATTAATGCAACTTTGATTATCAAAATAGATCAAAATTGGATCCATCATCTAACCAAACAATCCAACAAGCATCTTTCTCATCCAGATCGTGTCACATGTGGCTTGATTTGTAGTCATGTATTATGCTTCTGTCAAGTTGAGCAACACAAATGTTTACTTCCTATTGTACCAAGAAATTGTTGTGAACCCAACACTGAAAATTCCACCTGATGTATTCTTTTGGCGTGATAGGCTCCCCTCCCAATCCGCATCTTTGAAGCCACACAACTTCACTCCCTCTATCTGTTTGTACCATAGTCCAAAATGGGTAGTGCCCTTGAGGTACCGTAAAACATGCTTAGATGCCTTCCAAAATAATTTTGTTGGCATAACCATAGCTTGGCTTAGCTGTTTTACTGCATATCACATATATGGTCATGTGTTTCCAAGGTATATCAGTGAATTGACTAGCTGCCAATAAATGGTAGCATCCACTTCCTCACCTGAAGTGACATCCTCCTTCCTCTAGTTGGTCACTAGAGGTGTCTCCATGGGTTTACAACTAGCTAGGAAGAACTTGTGCAATATCTCATTTGCATACTTGCCTTGAGAGAAAAAAAGTTCCCTGTTGCCTTGCCAGAATTCCAACTCAAGGAAGTAGTGCATGAGACCCATGTCCTTCATTTCAAATTCCCTTACAAGGTCCTACTTGCAAGATTTGATCAACTTCTTATCATCAGTTAAAATCAAATAATCAACATGTAAGACAATAATAAGAAATTTACCTTCTACCAATATATGATAGAGGTTTTCATATGCTTCAATTATGGTGAATCCAAAACCAGTGAGATAGTTATCGATCCTAGTGTATGAAGCACAAGGTGCTTGTTTGAGACTGTGCAACGCTAGCTTGAGTCTGCACAGATGAGAATCCCTTTCAAATGTCTCAAAAACTTCTGGTTGCTCGATGTACACCTCCTCCTCAATAACCCCATTGAGGAATTTTTTTTTACATCCATCTTGTGGATCTCCCACCCCATCTATGCAACGAGAGCAAGAATTGATCTAATGGATGATTACCTTGCTACAAGAGCAAAGGTATCCTCATATTAAATTCCCTCAACTTGATGGTACCCCTTGTCCACAAATATGACCTTATACTTCTCTATGCTTCTATCTGCTGCATGCTTAACCTTGAAGATCCATTTCGAACCCACAACTAATTTATCTACTGGTGTTAGGACCACTTCCCAAACACTATTATTTACAATGGATTTGTATTCTGCCACCAGTGCATCAACCCATATAGGTTTCTCTTTTGGTTCCTAAAAAGAGGATGGCTCAGTCTCTACAAGCTTAGTCATTAGAGCCATGTATCCAGTTTACCAATCATGTGACCTCCTCTTCCCATGAAATTTTGAAAGAGATCCACATTCTCCCTTACATCCTGCACAAGTCTATCAAAGCCTTTTTTGGATGTTTCTGCTTGAGTGGATGTCTCCACTATCTTCTCCTCTACTTGTAGTTGCTCCAAAACTTCCTAAGGCTCCTCCTTTGGAGCTAAAAGCTCCTCTTCTAGTGGGATTTGAAGCTCCCTCTCAAGAGAGTAGTGCATCACTTTCTCCTCATCGAAATTTACATCCCTTCACAAAAATTTCATTTTGAGATGGCAAGTACACACGGTAGTTCTCGGTAGTTTTTGTATACCCTACAAATACCCCCAACTCTACTGTCAGCTTAAGCTTCTTCCTTGATTCTTGGAGACATGGCAGTAAATAGAGGCTCCAAAAATCCTAAAGTGCAACACATCTAGCTTTCTCCCCGAGAAAGCCTCCTCTGATGTAATCATACCCAAAATTTGATGATGACTCTGGTTCTGTAAATACACTGTTATGTTTCATGCTTCATCCCACAAATGGAGAGGTAGGCCTTGGTCATCCAACATCACCCTTGTTGATCCCACAATGTTACAATTATTTCTCTCAACCACACCATTATGTTGTGGGTTGTGGGGTGCTGTCAACTCTCATCGAATGTCTTCTTTCACACATTTTTTTTTAAATTCATTTGACAGATACTCACCTCCATTATCAATCATGAGAGTCTTCACCTTATTGTTGGTTTATCTCTCAACAAGTGCCTTGAATTATACGAACTTGGAGAATGTCTTAGTTTTATTTCGCGTGAACAAGATCGATCACTTCCTTGAGAAGTCATCAATAAAAAAGAAAAAAATATCGTGTCTCGTAGTTGAGGTTGTCGAAAAAGTTCCACAAACATTAGAGTGGATCCTTTCTAGGACATCATGTGCTTTGTTGTCCCGATCATGGAAAGTGGATTTTCTATAATTCCCCAAAGTACATAATTTGCATGCATCCTTCTACTTAAGTGATCCTTTGGGAATGTTAGTGGTTATTTGATGCATAATATTCAATGCGCCATGATGAAAAAGGCCAAGTCTTATGTGCCAGATTTCATTGACATTGCGGCCCCACACTTTTTCTACCTTAGTGCTTAATGCAACACAATATTCCAAATTTAGCTTATACAGATTATTCACACAAACCTTGATCTGCTTCACCTATCCCATGGCTATGTGTCTCATAAACTATTTCCCTTTGTTGAAGATCACATCATAACCACGGTCTTCCAAAACTGCAACAAAGATGAGATTTTTATTTAGGCATGGAACGAACATGGCATCCTTGAGTCTGAGAGGGAAGCCCTAATCCCTCTAAAAGGTGACTGTACCAACCTCGGTGAAAGGTGATTGTTCCAACCAATGAAACTTTTTCTTCATCCTTGCCCTTGGATGAAGTCCCATCTAAGGTATTCTGCCTTATTTCCTTTTATACCAAATCAGACTATAAGCATTTCCAATTTACTCATTTCTCCCTCCCGTTCGCTGAATCTTGGTAGCTATGCCAGCTCTTGGGAAGGCCTAGAAGGGTTAGGCTTACCAAATCATCATCTGAAATAGTAACACCAAATCCTGCAAGCTCATCATGAACTTGTGTTAACCTACTCAAATATTGTTGAATAATGTCATTCTTTTGCATCTTGATATTTCAAAGTTTATCCTTGAGCTCCAGTTTCCTATGGTTATTTTTATTCTAGAATAGATATGTCAGTTCTTGGCATATTGCGTAAGGTGTTATTCTCCTCACCTTAGTTACATCTTTCTTCCATTGGGATAGGTTCTAAGCATCATATTCCGTTGGTTTTGCAACATCTCTCTTAATGTATTATAGCAATCCATTGTCATCCAATACCACCTCGATGCGATCCTTCCATGCAATGAAATTAGAGTTACCTTCCAAGGAATATTATAGCCTCGACCCATTGAAGGTAATCTTCCCAACTCTTAAGAGATCCTGCTACACTGAAATACAAATTCGAACCTCCTGAGAAATAACTTTGAAATTCTTTCTCTAATGTGAATCTTGCTCTAATACCATGTATAAATTATCATGTATATCTGCAACTGCTCATGAAGTTTTAATCAAAATCACAAGACACAAACCTGCTCTAATCCTTTGTGGAATTCAATTCACAATTTAGAACATCAATCAAAAACATACAATGAGAAATCACACAAATGCACACACTGTTTTTTTTAGGGGAAAGAAATTTGCTAAAAACCCCTTTCGTGCTTTCATTAATATGATGAATAGAGATGTATTACAATTTATTTTCTCAAATAAGCACAAATTGCAAGTGAATAACCTATCTCTTTGCTCGCTGAGAAGCTCTGACCCAAACTTAGTCAATTTCCGTTATGAGGAAACCTTGCAATATCATTGTCGTACTCTACCATTGACCCTCCTCTTCCACGTCACCCATCGTATTTTGCAACCTTTTCCATTTTTCCTTTTAATACTTACCGCAATAAAAAATCGCATTTGTATGTGGTTCCCATTAATACTTCCCACTGCCGACGCCGATTGCGATATTGTTATCGAATCCACCTCCCGAACCGATATCACATATCGCATATTGCACTTCCGTCCCTGCATCGCAATTCCGCCATCACACTTTTCATTTGCGATATTATGCGCTTTAATAAAATCCAAACACCTTTCACTCCTTTGAGCCTTGTTTCGTGTGTTAATCCTTCCATTAGCATATTTAGCCCTTTCCCTCTGGACTGCAATCAAAACTTTTTCAATTGGAATTAAGTCATGGATAACTTAGCTACATGGATAGAAGAATGGTAGATAGAGCATAATATAAGTAGGGTGTGTTTAGCCGATTGGCCAAGTTAAGTGTGATTTAAATTTGTTTCTTTTCTGCCATTTATTTTCAACAAGCTAAATTAGTTTCCTTTCCTATCATTTCTTTTCAGCAATTTAGTTTAGTTTCCTTTCCGTCATTTCCTTTCTGCAATTTATTTTAGTTTCATTGAAGTGTGACAAACTTCACTGAGAACCCCTAGAAGTAGCACCCTTTTGTAGAGCGGAAGAGGATGACATGAGTAGAATTCATATGCTGTGTATATAGCACTGTCACCTCCAAGTTTGTATGAACCCTGGGTTGATAAAGTGAAGTAGGTAAACCCCTGGGAGTTGTAGCACTCTTGGTTCAATACCAAGGCTCACCAACTAGTCTACAACTGATGTTACATTTCCTTGGAATCTCCACCACAGCTGGGAAACTCGAATTCTCTGCATGCACTAGGCATTTTGGGCTAATTTTTTCAGTTAACTAGATGATCACTGAATTTGACCAAATTCCCTCTACAAAATTGACCTTCCACTAGTTCCTTCAACACTTGAAACTAGTTTAACTGAAAGCAACTAGAGATATTAGACCTTGATTGCAAAAAATTAGAAATCGCACATGTTTAACTGAACTCTAACTCCTCCAACTTGAATTTACTGAGTAAACTAGGTGACACAAGCCATGTAACACAAGTTAACTGCATCCAAGTAGTTTGTTGATGTGGAAATTCAAATTTTCTCAATTTAATCAATTCAAAATCAAATAGACAATTTCTTGTTGCATGTTTCAACAATAAATTTAGGCTAATAGGCCTTTCTTTTGGATCATTCGACCTCAGATTTTTGTTTACATTTTCTTTTTAAACGTGACATATGTCCACAATATCTATGCCTGACATTTTTCCACAGTAATAGTCTAAGTGGAAACTGAACTGAACTATGTGCATTCATGTGTGGAATTACCAACATGTTATATCCGCCAAAATGTTTTAGCTACCATTGAATAATGTAGCATTCCACTCCCACATGCCAAAAATAACGGAGGGCTCCACTCCCACATTGACGGCTTGAATTTTGTTGGACGTGGAAATGGAAATCTATCAATCCATCCACTTGTAATCCATGATATTATTCCAAGAGATCCCTTATAGCGCTTAGCGTTATATTTTTGTTTTGTAAAATAGTAGAACTCACATGCACAAAATTACTGCAACTCAAGCCTGCCATGGCCATCAAAATATTATAGAGGAGCGAAGCGGTTTGAACATGTCCATTCGAAAATTCCCTAACCTTGGAGTTTTAGGTAGGGTTTTGCATGTTTTTGGGTTTGGTATGTGTTTTATATAATTTTACATAATTTTTCATGGATAATCTATCCTACAAGGGGAAAACACTCATGATTCTTGGATAATTTAATATATTGGAGTGGGCTTAGTTTAAATAGGAAAGGTAATATTGATCCATTTGTGTGTCTTTGCAAAATGAGCTACTGAATTGAATTGTTGAATGAAAGGTTGATTATCTTCAAATTTGTGTTTTAGTGGACAATGTATTTTTAAGGTTTGTAATTTGTACTATTCAATGCATTCGTTTAATGGCAAGGATCCACGTGAACAAATAACGAGAAAAAGGAGGAGGTTTTAGGATTATTAGTCATATGTTTCGCCAGAAAGATGTACATTTGTGGGAGATCAACCCAGTGCTCAGCTTTTGGGAATTTCCTTTTAAAAAGTAATGATTTGATGCAAGACTTTGAGATAAAGTGGAGATTCCCTGAAGAAGTTCTCTTTGGAGAAAAATGCAAAGCAATTTAATTATATTAGTATTTTTGTGACATTGCATTTTGAGGCAAAAGGCTCGAACATTGGAAACAAAAGGATCATCTACTTCATATATCTATATGCAGAGGATTATTTAGCACTATATTTATGATATTTATAGTTTTCTATGAAAACATGCATAGATCTGTAGGCAAGGGATTATGTAGCGAAATATTCGTGGGTTTCAGAGTTTTCTAAACAATGTATGAAGAAAATTGTTCAGTGAGAAAAATTGCAGCCAAAATTTTTAATCTATTCATTAAAGTGACTTACCTTTTTGGATGGCACGAGATTATTTAGAAAATAATTAGGGGATTCATAGTTTTATGAACAAAAGATTAAGAAAATTGTTTGAGGAGAAAAATTACAGCAAAGAAAGTAGAGTCCTTTCACTAAAGAGACTTCATTGCATACTGTTTTGATGGAGAATATCTTGTAAAAGTGCTTACTAAATAAATAAAGAAGGTTTTTAGATTTTTTAACTTTCTTGATACAATTTATAGAAATAACAAGGATAGATAATTTCATAAATGAGATAATCAACTACAATTTCTAGAAATAACAAATATAGATAATTTCATAAATGAGATAATCAACAATAACAGAGAATATAAATATAAATAAGAGTACAATATACATTCAGAGGAGAGTTGTCTGTGTTAATCAAATTTAATAAAAAAAATTTAGTTACTTTATCGTCTAAATTTTATTCATATGGATTCATATTTAAACAATAACCAAAGTGTATTTAATAATATTATTGCTATACAAATTAAATAATAATTACAAATTATGTTAATTAGCTAATTATTATAATAGTAATAAATTTGGTAAAGGTTCCGTAAAAATTTTTAGAAGAATAATATTTAAATGATTT
The DNA here is from genome assembly GCA_034641835.2 of Pinus albicaulis. Classification (NCBI taxonomy): domain Eukaryota; kingdom Viridiplantae; phylum Streptophyta; class Pinopsida; order Pinales; family Pinaceae; genus Pinus; species Pinus albicaulis. Next base: position 19,147 of record JAXQQM020076783.1, read on the forward strand.
TTTTAAAATATATTTTATATTTATTACAATGTAAAACTTAAATTCTATGATGAAAGTTAGAAGGTGAAAAAAAGAGAGGATGAGCAAGGTACACTATTTTACATAAAATAAATATATTTATAACACCACCAAACAATAGCTTTATTTTAAATTAAAATGCATAAACATTAAAAAAAAACATAAATATAATTTTTATAGTTTTTAATTAGGGTGTGGGTAATAGTTTGTTTTAAGTAACGCTGAGATCTAGAATGGATGACTTTTCATCTTCAAACATGTCTACAAATGTCTTTTTCATACAACTTTTCCAAATTAACAAACCTATTGACCACTCTTTGCACCTTTTGGGACAATTGCTAGTAATTATTTTTATCATCGATAATAATAATAGTAGTAGTAATAATATTTTTAAATATAATTGTAATTTAGTTAATTAATATTATTTTAATTAATTGTTAATTTTTTGTAAGTTTGAGTGGGACTACATCATCATCATGTCCAATATATCACCTCGATCGAGACAGGAAATTGAACTGGTCATGACTTCACATCAAGGAGTGTCTTAACAGAGCACACGATCACCATCTATCCAAGAACCTGTGGACGCAATTTTAATTAATCATGATTTAAATTTAAATGTTAGATTTAATTAAAAAATATTACAATTTACTTTATAGTAAAATATTAAATTTAATAAAAAGTGATGATGATGATGATGATGATTATGATTAAGGTCCACTAATACCAATATGGTCTATTGGACCTTAAGAAAGTAAGAGATTAATTGAGATTCTTTAACATTTTATTTCTATAATACAAAAGAAGGGAGAGAAGCGTTAGTAGTTTTGTTGACTTTGCAAGTCAAGAAGATTAGTAGTGTGGAAATGTTTTTGAAAATTAGAGCATATGTGAATAAGCGCTGCACAATCCAAGAGAAAGTGTTTTTCAAATTAGACCTCCTTAGTATCGTAAATGTGACAAACTATTTCGTGGCAAGGTGTCTCGGGGATAGAAAAACACTCAATTTCACTATGAAGCTCATGATAATTAGTTCTTATCTTGGCAATAGTCATTTTCTTCTTAGCACTGGTCAAGATAGAAAAATAATTCTGGTTTTTAACATTGAGGTTGATCACCTCCTTATAATACCTTAGCTTCTTTTTTCCCTATAACTCTTTATTATCCCACAACTTATCTTTAAATTTGCAAGTAATAATATTTTTAATATTATCATTTTTCTTCAAGACATTTCTCTCCTTTTACTTCCAAATAGTCTACATTATAACTCTACAACATAAACCATATTAAAATAAACCTTGTTCCACATCAAATAACAATACAATAACAATGTCAAAATAAACCTAGTTCACAAAATAGCTTCACAAAACAAATGAGAACATGTTCGATAATTTTGTTGGTTCAACAACAGCCTACACAATTAATCAAGATTAATCCCTCAAATGCATAATAATCACGGAATGGAAAACATCTGCAAACTTGGTTGGTAACGATTTAAATTTTAAACTATCAATTGATGTAACTTTTACAACATTTCAAACCATCTATCATAATAATGATACAGATGATAAACATTAAACTCAAATAAATTATTAATTGATTTCCTGCTTTTCTATTATAAAGCTAATATATTCAATAAACAAAACCAATCCTCATTTACTGCATAATATTAATATTTATTTAACAATGAATTCATTTCGAGGTATGCCACCAACTGGGATTCCCAAAGCATGCCACCAACTGCGATTCCATGTGCCATACGGCAAGGGCAAATTTCTGATTCAATTTCTTGTAACTGCTAATTGGTTGTCCATTTTTATAGCCATTCCACCTAATCATTTTCCGGCATAAACAGCCGGTGTTGACTACCATTCTAACTTTGGAATCCTTTAATTTTTTCTGTGATTCACAGCCTGTTGACTACGATTCTCACTTTGGAATCCTTTATTTTTTTTTGTGTGATTCATTCTACCCCATATTATTTAAATATAAAAATAAAATTCCAAAAATTATATAATTTAATTCCCTTTACTTATCATATATAATTTGATTTTCTTTAACTAGATACTAACTTCCCTAGTTTAGTAAATCAGATCACTATTAAGATATTGTAAATCACAACAAAATCAATGAAAACATGAAAAGATCAGCTCCGGATTCTTATAAACCAATATAAATATAATAATAAAGAAAACTTCAATTGCTACATGTTTTGCCAACAGTCGTATGTAAAGTATCTGTCCTATTACTAGCTCCATTAAGACGGTATATAATAAACCAACGTTAAAGCATTCACTGAAATCTCTCTCTTATTTGAACTGCAGATATTGCATTACCTAGCTACCAACTCACTAATGGAATCCGTGGCGTTAGATGCAGGCCGAGTCGGAGGAATATGAGCGGAGGAAACGTAGAAATTCACGAAAGCAGGCTTCGTTGGATCCGGTAAGTACGTTACGGAATCAGTTGAAAGCATCAAATTGAAGGTAGACATCAATGGAAGAAGATGGGAATCGGCTTGTGTGCACAAAAGGCCAATATGAATGCATCTCAAAGCTTGCGCCTCATCGCACGTTTCAATTATCGCTGGATCAATCAGTTGCGCAATATTTCCTCCGTCGTATGATCTCCACGCCTGCATTAACACAACTTATGTTCGTTATTAATTATAATAAGTTATATATACACTTCGGACATATCCATAACATGAATTGTGAAATCCCTGATATAGCGTACTTCCCTAAACGCTTTATGGATGAACTAAACAATATGCTATAGTTAAAGTAGATATGTTGAGTTCCATATACATCACAAACATTATCTCACCCATCCCAAAAGAATCTGCATTTCAGGAGACAAATTGTAATCCGTGTTCTTTCTTCCTGTGATAATTTCTAGGAGAAGCACACCAAAGCTATAAACATCAGCTTTTACAGATAATTGTCCCTGCATAGCATACTCTGGTGGCATATACCCGCTGCATATCCAATGTACAATGTCAAAGATTACATAATAAGCCAAAAAAAAAACTGGGTAATGATGCGTTATTTGCATACCAAACTGGTAAAAGCTTAACCGAAAATGTAAGCCTCCAAAAACAATACAAAGATGGCATAAACTAGAATTACAGTACAGTCAAGGGGAGAGGAAAACATATGCTTTGACATTGTCTGAGAGCGATGATTGTATTGGAATCTTACTAAGTTCCAGCAACCTTTGTTCTCACGTGAGTTTTGTCTTCAGGGAAAAGTCTTGCTAAGCCAAAATCTGCTATCTTTGGGTTCAGTTGTTCGTCCAACAACACATTGCTTGCTTTAATGTCCCGATGAATAATCCGCAGCGGAGAATACTCGTGAAGATATAGAAGCCCACGAGCTACTCCCATTATGATGTTGTACCGCTTCCGCCAATCAAGTCTTTTGCGTTTGTTTGGATCTGTATCCCGTGAGTGAGTTTCATTACATGTATTCTTCGAACGTTAATGTTTGATATCTACAATGATAATAAAATGGATGTCACTCACCAAATAGGACTTTATCAAGGCTTTTATTGGGTAAATACTCGTAAACAAGCAACCTTTCTGACCCCTCTGCGCAACAGCCTAGTAGATTCACAAGTTTCTTATGTTGAACTTTGGCCACAAGTTTAATTTCATTCAGAAATTCTTTGCTCCCTTGCATAGATTTTAATGACAGCTTTTTCACAGCGATTTCTTTTCCATGATGAGTAGTTCCCTGAGAGATTCAAACCAAAATTTCTGTATGAAGCGTTTGTAAAGTATTTAGGCTTAATTTTCTTGCATAATATTTGTTATCAAGCTAATAATCTTGATCCAACCGTCATGGGTGCAATTAGAGCACCGTGCATATTCTCTATAATTTAAGATTGTAAAAATGACTGGTGGTAGCTTTCTTAGTCCATATATATTGCCTTGTATACAGGGCCAAAGCCTCCCTCTCCCAGCTTGTTATCATCATGAAAGTTTCTCGTAGCAGCTACTAATGTATCCATTGTAAATACCATTTGTCGATCATGACCGAACAATGTGCTTTCCTCGGGATGATCTGCACTATGAAAACACTGTTAAAAGTTATATTATAAAAACAAAAATTCAAATTTATACCTTTTAACCATTATATTATAGAACGTAAAAACAAAATATTATATTTATACATTTTAACCATCGAAGGGATCTGTAACGTATACCGTGCCATGGGTCTGAAAATAAAATAATTAATAACAATCGTAAATTTGAGTGTTGTTAATATAAAATATAAATATACTATAAAATAATAAGAATACCAGTTTTAAATTTATGGAATTTGAGAACTATCCCATTTTGACATATTTTTATAAAATATTTGACTTCATGTCATATATATTACATGGCGCAAAAATATAAAAATATATCAAAATTTCAATTTCTCAATTTTAGAGGGGTTGTTATTTAAATTGTTTTGAATATTAGATATTATTTTAGAGATTATTATTTTACCCCATTACTTAAATCAAATTTAATTAATTAATTTTTTATTTTTTTTAAATTTGGTGGATAATATATCTATGCTTTTCTATAAATTATCTTAATAGTAGCCTCAATCTATTTAATGGAAACTAAATGATTTGGGCCATAAAGTAACAATTCCAATATTAAAATAGAACCATTCTCAAAAGTTCTACAAAAGACTCTACTAAACTATCATAACAAACAATACTAGACACTAACATCAATCCACATCAGTCATAATAGTTGATGGGTTTTGGGTTCCATGCACTAGAACCCGGCGGTGTTGGTGACAATGTGAGGCATGGGATATGCCTCTCAATCCTTGCCAAACATGAGTACATTTGCTCCATATGAAAACACATGTTGCGTTGTTCACCATTTCATGAGGATCCTTCCCATTAAAGTCTTGATTTTCCTATATAGGAACAAAGCCTAGAGGTATTGTTTGCGTCAGCCTCTAGTGTGACCTAAATCTTTAATTAATTGGAAAAATTCCTCCAATAACTCAAAGTCGGAAAATGAATGCTAGTCCCAAGCAGCCATGTGTTTCCAGATGATGTAGCTCGGTCTTGATACCCTCTGGAATAGTCAGTTAGAAAGGGCTAGCAGCATCATTAACATTCTACTGGTTACGGTATTCCCCTTGCAGACTAGAACCTCCCCCCCCCCCACCTCTATGACACCTCATCCTCTGTCGCTACATAATTCTTGGGCAGTAAAAGTGAACTGTTAAATTAAAAAAAAAACTCTGTTACTTTCACAAACCCTGGTGATGTCTCCCACCTAAGAACAATCATTGCACTTCCAACTAGTCTTATCTCTACCGGCCTATGCCTTGAAACCTTGTGTAATGCCTGTTGCAACAAGCTGACAATTGGATAAGATAACTAGATAATACACCACTCCAATAATTATATCAATTGTCTTCGAGTTGGGAAGGAGAGGGAAGATAAATTCGCAACACCTACTTCCAATCACCCCAACACTAAATGATTTTGGTGACGAATTGTGTCCCAAAAAACACACCTAGAGAATAATGTATAATATAGAAACATAGTCTACAAGAACTTTAAACTTAACATTCATAGTATAACTGCAACAGTTAATAGTGGGTGCAATAAATATGGTGGAAGCCCACTATAATTTACTCCAATTTAAACCCGGGACTGAAACCCAATTAGTAACCACATTGACAAGCTTAATCCATTGCCAAGTAGCTTGGCAGAGGTCGTTTTAGCACAGGTAACTAGCACAACATGTGGAAATACAGTTTCTCGTTAAACTATCACAACCAGACTCTAGATTGAACCCTATAATCTCACAACTAGACTCCAGACTGACCCCAGATGGAAGATAGAGCAAAATAGCCCCCCCCTCCCACTCCCCCTCCCCCCACTGAAAATTGTCCCAATGTACAGGAAACCCAATAATAATTAAACAAAGAAAAAATCCATGTAATACCCAAGAGATCGATCTTTGGCAACAAACAACTTTCAATTAATATGATAAGCAAGAAGCCATAGAGAGAATGACTGCCAAAAGAGTATTAGGGTTACCTAGAGAAGCAATGAATGTCGATTCGAGAAGCTTGGTGTGTCAATTTTCCTCCATTCCAAGGCTACAACTCCCCACTATTGTCTATTGATGGTAGAGGAGTGATGATAATCCGAGAGAGCTTATTTGAATATTCATCCAATATTTGTGTTACCTTCAATCATTTTACTCTCAAAAGACTGCTTCTTGGTCTCCCTCCCTCTCTCGTCAACTACATCTAGTCGCCATAATAACTCTGTTGAACTCCTTGACGAGGAGAGGAACAAATTGACCCCTCAAAACTTGAGACCAACATTACTTCTGCCCAAATTTTATGAGACCAACATTACTTCCACCAAAATTTTATGACATGCTAAAAAACAAACAAGGAATTTCTAAAATCCCACCCTTGGCATGCTTGAATTTGCATGGGGTGGCCACACCTCCCTTCCTTTAATGTACTTGAAACTAACAATTTAATAATATTAACTGTTTAATATTTTTTAAAAATATTATAAAATATAAATAATAACAAAAATTAATAACAAAATATATTTATAAAAAATAAAATAAAACATTATATTTTATGTTTTTTTCAAATTATTTCTAATATTTTATAAATATTATATTAAAATCATTTTTTATTAACATATTATTAACATATCATTTTTCTATGAAGCTATCATTTTTATTTGAAGTTTAACTCTTAGATCTGTACTTTTGTGATCTACAATATAGATGAATATATTTAAGGTTAGTCACATAATTAAGAT